>JAXQGY010000072.1:0-154286 GCA_037040535.1 Talaromyces sp. P118-02
TAAGATGGAAGCGTTAATTCATTCGATGCAGTTTTCGCTTTTACCCAGCCGTTTCCGTGATCTAATCCGATAATATATAACGCCGTTTAGAACGTATCTTTTTTAGTTTCGGCGCTGGAGCGCGATTCTGCCTCGGAAGACGTAAGCTTGAGTTAATTTTGAATCGGTATTGAAGTTTTTGCTAACTAACTCGGCACTAGACATTGCATGGCTTGAGATGTCCAAGGTAAGAATTGGCGATTGATAAGAATGATTATGATGGCAGAGCAAATATGACTAACATGGCGCAGCTTATTCCCAGTCTTTTCCACAGCTTTAACATTGAGCTGGCCAAGCCGGACCTTCAGATCACGGAACACGTCATGTAAGGACCTTATCTCAAAATAGTGAGTGAGCAAGTGTGCTAATTAGATCTAGTTCGTTCGTCAAAATTGAAGGTTTGCTGGTGACGCTCAACGAGAAATAGAGGGATCATTTACGTGCTGGTCCCCCTCATGACCGAAACCACTCGCATTTTTGTTTGTTGCTTGTGGTCTTTGCATCCGATTTTGAAAACATAATGGTTTACGTCGAATTAATTTGTATTTTCTTTTATTGTTCCTAGATAAATTGGCTTCCCCATAGAGAGAGATTTGGACTTGATTACTTGATCTGACGCATATAGCTTGTCCCGTAAGTTGCTAGTTGCTAGTTCCGGCACATGGCTGCATTCTGTATTGGTTTTCAAATTACTATAATACAATAGTATTGGACCTCAACGGCTGTAGCACAAGCAAATAAAAATTTAAGTAAGGTGGCGAGCATATGATGATATCAAACTAGATACATAATTTATTAATTACCACACAATACAGCTGGCCCTAAATGGTAAATCCTAAATACTGAACTAAATACGTACTAACTAAAGACGAAACCGCCGAAACGGCGCTACCTGACTCAATGCGTATTAGGGTAATACGGATACCGAGGCCAGATGCGGCATAGTAAAGCCCAAATGTTCGGCTTGCTTAGTCGAGCTGTGGATCTGCGGCCCGTGTTTTTGCCTGCAGATCGATCATCTCGCTCAGCGACCAGGGAGATCTCGCTCTGCGGGCTGCCGTCTTGGGTAAGATCTTCGCCGGCAGTTCTTATTAATGTGAGCACTATTTCATTGACTTTGGCCCTAGTTGGCTTCGTACTCCGAAGCGCCATCCATGCTTATACATGCTCGTACTCCGTAATAGTAGCAGATTTAATAACAATAATAATTAATAGCTCAGGCTAAGGCGCAAAACTTCTCCCCGTCCTGTCCTGGCCCCGAAACACGTCGTCGACGCGCAGGAGAAAATTAGGTCTTCTCGTCGATTTTTCTGTCTTCTCGACGACTGTCAACTTAATCATCTTGGTCGCTGGTTGTGTTGTCTCTCATCGACCCCTGCAGCGAAACACAATGTCCGCAGTCGAAAAACGTCAGGCCGAGTCGCCTGTCCAGGACTCGGCCGCCCAGTCTCAGAGCAGCACCATCAACCCAGGCGCTGAGCTGCAAGAGAAGGGCCTCCCCGATGATACAATAGACTCTGCTGCCGACGAAAGCCAGCCCTCAGACGAAGAAAAAGCTCCTGCTCCGGCGCCTACAGAGACGCAAGAACCGCCTCCCAATGGAGGCACGCAGGCTTGGTTGACCGTTCTCGGCGCGCACTTTTTGTTCTGCAACTCATGGTGAGTTTTATTTTGCTGTTCTGTTTGGCAGATGTGTTAATCAAGCATAGGGGAATTGCCAACGCCTTCGGTACCTTTCAGACCTATTACGAACTAGACCTGCTGCAAAACTCGTCGCCCTCGGACATCGCATGGATCGGCTCAATTCAATCCTGGCTGCTTCTTTTCGTCGGCGCCTTGAGTGGCCCCGTCTACGACGCTGGTTATGCCCGCGCGCTGATTATCGCAGGCTCCTTCTTCAGTGTGTTTGGCCATATGATGCTGAGTCTTTGCCACAACTACTGGCAGATCTTGCTCGCTCAGGGTATCTGTGTCGGCATTGGCGGTGGTATGCTGTGTATGATTGGCAACCTTATCGCTTCCCAGTACTTCACCACGAAATTGTCCACGGCAACTGGTATCGCTGCCGCTGGTAGCAGTCTGGGTGGTGTCATCTATCCCATTGTCTTCCACAGACTTCAACCCACCATCGGCTTCGGATGGACTACTCGTGTCATCGGTTTCATCACTCTGGCCCTTCAACTGGTCGCCATCATGGTGCTGAAGCCCAGAGTCAAGCCCCAAGCGCGCCGCGGCCTACTCGACCTCGCTGCCTTCAAGGAAGTGCCATACGTCGTTTTCACATTGTCTGTCTTCATCGGCTTTTTGGGTCTCTACCAGCCGTTCTTCTACGTCCAGAGCTTTGCCATTCAGACTGGACTTACAAACTCGAACCTCGGCTTCTATCTTCTTTCCATCCTTAATGCCACTAGCGCATTCGGCCGTATTCTGCCTGGAATGGTTTCCGATAAAAGTGAGTTGCCTCGTCTCGTGCTTATTGAATGTAACTAATTTTCACCACAGTTGGAGCCATGAACGCCATGATCCCGTGCGCATTTCTGTCTGCGATGCTGGCGTTTTGCATTCTCGCCGTCAAGAACGCTGCCGGTATCATTGTTCTCATGGTCCTTTATGGATTTTTCTCTGGAACATTCGTCTCGTCTCCGACTGCCACCATTATCCGTCT
This sequence comes from Talaromyces sp. P118-02, assembly GCA_037040535.1. Classification (NCBI taxonomy): domain Eukaryota; kingdom Fungi; phylum Ascomycota; class Eurotiomycetes; order Eurotiales; family Trichocomaceae; genus Talaromyces; species Talaromyces sp. P118-02. The sequence goes on from JAXQGY010000072.1 coordinate 2,705, forward strand.
TTCGGCGCATAACCGGGCCATGACCGGAACAAGACTGGGTCAGGCATTTGCTATCATTTCATTTGGATATCTGATTGGTGAGTCCATCTACTTTCACACGTGAATTCTGAGCAACAACTGATTAAGGAATAGGTACACCCGTTGGCGGCGTGGTCCTGGACCAGCACGGTTTCAACGCCCTTTGGATATTCACTGGTGCCATCATTGTCGCCTCGGGCGTGGTCCTGATGCTGGCCAGATATTTCTACAAGGGACTTTCGTTGACAGCGATTGGTTAAATTCATTCCTGGCTGGAGACACTCAGTATCTACCCGGACATAAAAAGGAGTCATCGTCTGTGTAATAATTTTTGTTTTGATACAACTGGGTAATACTGAGTCTAGTTACCCGGGACCTTATTTTTCGGGCGTTTAATATCGATATCACGTCTCGCTCATGTCACGCATTGATGCAAGAGTTTTGTTCATAAGATGCATTATAGATAGATTTTAATTACAACTGTTACGTCTTACCTCATTTTTTTCCATTGACAAGTTAATGTTGCGCCTAGTTTTGCTGAACATCTCAAACATTCACTGCTCTAAGCTATTAATACTCCCATCCAAGTCATTATTTTGTGCTTTCCTTACTCAAACTTTGATATATGTATCCAAACAGCTTCGCCTGATAGGTGATCATGGGTTGGAGACTGCTTTCTGACAACAGGGGTGTAAGTGGGGCGATTAAGGGACCCGTATATTATTGAAAACGAACAAATAGAGGAGACATCGTATGATCTCGGACAGACGCTTTTTCGTTGCGTGACGTCTTAGTACAGCTGTATTAAGGTCAGGCATTAAACAAAAACCGGCCAACTGGTATGTCGATGTGTGCGGCAGGCATCACACGATTGATCCTGTGCGAGCGTCACATATCCCTTACATGTGTAGATATATATCTCAATCGATGTACCTGAGATACCGAGATTCAAAACTCACATACATTCTTATATATCCATTGATGTACTTGAGATCAATCACAATATATTAATCCAAAACAACAGTTGGCAATTCTCAATAGTGAAGTATTAGATCGATATTTCAATTCACCAGTTGTAGTTCACACCAGAAAGTCCCCCCGAAGTCTGGACGCTGGCTACATGTATTATGACTCAGACAGTATCAATTGATTCAACACAATATTCTCAGCAATAATTATCTATGATAATATGAATTCCAAAGATCAGGATTATCTAACTGGCCTGGCCATCGCAACCATTACGACATCGCTACAAGAGACAAAACCAGAGATATAGAACTTGACCAACTGCGAGGAATACACAAAGTGTAAACACATCAGAATAGAAAGAATGAAGGTCTTAATTTCTAAAGTACAACATAGTCTATCGAGAAAATCAACGTGAACCAGACGCCAGAAAAATTCCCTACTGATCAAAAGCCGGAACCTCAAACCAAGGCTCTCTGCTCCTTTGTCTCGCTGTAACTCACTATATGCGCATATACATTAGTAAAATTAATAAAAAAAAAATCCAGACGCAACACATACCAGGAAAAGGATCATCCTTTGGAGTAGGTGGATGAGAAGTGAAGAAATCCCACGCGTATAAGAATATATTCCGGAACCAGGCCCTCCAAGGCGTATTACCTGCTGCAAACACGAGATGGTGAACGAGCATGCTTTCCTTGGCCGCAGCAAACCCGCGCTTTAACATGGATGCTTCGTATTCGGCCAGTCGCGGAACGATCTCCTTATCTTCCTCTGCTGCCTTGAGGGCTTCGGCGAGAGCCATGCCATCAACAATAGCGTTCGTCGCGCCCTTGCCGAGATACGGTGTCATACTATCCGATACGTTAGAAACAAATAGCTGTCAGCTTTTTTGGAGGACTTGCCTATGAGCAGCATCTCCCAGGATGGTAACTCTGCCCGTCTGCCACGGCTCAATCTTGTCTTGTGTCTTAATATGAGAGATGTAGACAGTCTTGGGGATGATAATGGAGAGGATGGATTGCAGAAGAGGATGCCATCCCCGAGCGCGAGCAATACATTCATCCTTTAATTCCTCCGGCGTCATTTCGTCTGGGTGTTTGCTTTGGTTAACAAATTCGTTGGTATAGCACCCCATGCCGATCATAAAGAAGGAATCGTCGGGGTCGATCGTCTCCAGATTATAGGGCCCATATGGTTTTTCGGCATTTTTATAGTAGGCGACAACCATGGATCGTCTCGGAACCACAGTCTATGAAGAGTAAGCCGAGGACATCTTTTTGGGGACAGGAAGGGTTTTACCATTGAACCAGACACCCAAGGAAGCATGGCTTCTGTCTCTGGCGTAAAGGGTGCCTTGAAATATAGGACAGTCACGCCAGAATCGCTTCTCGTGCTATTGGGAAGGAGTTGTTTTCGAATGCGAGAGCCGGCGCCATCTGCGCCAACGAGCACGTCGCAATGCACCGTCTCGCCATCTTCAAAGTTCACTTTCACACCGTCCTCATTTTCTTCGTACGAGGTAAATTTTCGGCCAAATTTCAGAAAACTCTCGTGGCCTGACAGCAAGGCGTTGCGCAGCTTCCATCGCGACACGCTGTTCAGCGTGCGCGAAATCTCCACGTCCAGTCGCGCTTTCACATGCAGCGTTTCATCCGTGAAAGCAACCCGATTACCCTGGCGGTGCGGTGTTCCAACAGCTCGATCGACAAGGTCGCGCACATCAGGTGGAAGGCGTAGTCGCAGCGTATCGAGAACAGCAGAGGCAAGGAGGATACGGAATCCAACCAGCGAGACCCCATTGCCTTGGATAGTGCCTCGCTCATACACAGTCACCTCGAATCTTTCATCGTGGCGCAGAAGTTGAGCGAGGACGAGGCCACCTGGACCAGCGCCAATGATGGCGACGCGAAGAGGCGCACTTTTTTTCGTAACTTCAGCGGACATGGTTATTATCGATATGGATATGATGCTTTGAACAAAGAATGACAGACATGGAGGAGCTCTGCCATAAACAGGTGTGAATAGGGCGATGCTCGGCCCCCATACTTTTTTTTTAAAAAAAAGCTGATAATAAGCATTGAGCAGTGTTATTATTGACTCGGCGACATTGCTTGCTTATCTTAGAGCAGCGGCGGATAAAGCTATAGCATAGAAGCATAAATTCCCCCGACAAATCCCCACATAGGCTAAATTTTAACTAGGCTGATCTCCCAGGCCGCGCTGCACGTTGAAGGCTTGAGGGCATTCCAGCCCCTTGGGGGCCAGCCCTAGGTTAGAATGCGCCTAGTTCGGGGCCACGCATCAGATGGTGCCCGGGCCAGTAATTCCAGAAGGACTTTCTCGCGGAATTTTCCTACCTCGTACGTGCGTAGGCAGGGGATTAATTCATGTGAGTGCTGACGTGCTGGCAGCCTCGCCCGTGCCAACTGACCGCCATGTTGGATCTCGATTGCTTTACGTACGAACGTTGATCTTTACGTACGAACGTTGATCTTTACGTACGTACGTTGATAAATTGTCAGTCCTGACCGACAATGCGGTTTGTCACGAATTCCTTCCAAAAAGGGCAATGTTATCGCAACCAACACATTGCGTGCTGCAAAGTTTCACATTCCAGATTTAACCACCGAAGAGCATGGGTGGTGACTTGAATGGCCTAAGGCAGTGTGTAGGAGTTTATCCATGTAAACCACCTATTTTTGTACAACAGAAAATATACGATGCTGGTGTTGGTGATCCAAGCTCTGATGGAACATTATGACAGAAAAATGAACATTGAAAATAATTATATCGAGCTGCACAAGAAATAAAATCGCGGAACGCAGTGAAGCGATTGTATACCTCTCTTTCTATATGTCTAGAATATTGAACTATTGAAATCAACACAAACCAGCCTCATAAATTGAAAAATGAACCGTCCTTCTACAATGTCTTTTCCTTGACCTTCAACCCGTCGCCCTTCACCATATCCAGGCTGTTATCAACACGACCAAAGTGTCCAGTCCAGTAATCCGAAAGAATACTACTCCGTGGCAGCCAGGGGGCCTTGTCGGCCACATTGGGTAGGACACTTCTGCCCAGAACAACATAAGTCGCGGTAAGATTGTCGTACGGCAGAAGAGACAGAGTCGCGCCCTTGTCGAGTCGAGGTGTCACACTAGATACCTTCTTTCTTTCCATCATCCGCAGAACCCGGAGAATAATCAGCACGGCCGCATCCAGACCCAACGTATATGAGATACTGGTATACCCAAGAAGAAGACCAAGATTCGGCATTCCCTCCAACATGCTACCCATCCAGAAAAGTCGATCGGATGGATTGACGGGCTTTCCATCCACTTCAAAGGTTGCACCGCCAGCAATCCGAAGCTTCAGTCCCGTCGCCGTTACGATGATATCGGCAGGGATAAACGAGTCTGTTCCTTGTGGCGAAGTTTCGCTACCGGCGTTGGTTATCTTGATACCGTCCGAGACAACCTGATTTATTGTGCCGGTTTTTACATCTCCTTTGCCCGAGCGAAGACAATCGAAGAACACGCCATCGGGACTGAGTGTCACCCGCTGATCATACGGCTTATATCTCGGGTTGAAATGAGGGTCAATAGGCAGATGCGATGGCAGCTTGCCCTCGAGCATTCCCATCAGACGTTGGCGTGCCTTTTCTGGGTACGCTTGACAGGTGAGGAAGATGTAGCGGGACCACAGCAAATTGGTAATGCGCCTCCAGGAATGAACCATCCAAGCCGGCAGCAGCCGTGATAGCCAAGATCCCCGCCCTGATCTGTTGCTCGGAATTGCGACGACATACGACGGACTGCGCTGCAACATAGTGGTGCAGGCAGCTTTCTGAGCGAGTGCTGGGACCAAGGTAACGGCGGTGGCGCCGCTTCCAATCACCACGACCTGTTTGTCGGTATAGTCGAGATCTTTTGGCCAAAATTGCGGATGCACTACCTGGCCCTTGAAGTTCTCCAAGCCCGGAATTACTGTTTCAAGGGGTTCGTCATGATTGTAGTACCCAGTGCACAGCAACAGAAACCGCGCTGAATACGACGTCTTTTTTGTCTCGCCACTAGACTCATCGTTTACCCCCAGGGTCCAAGTCTGCTTCTCCGAAGACCACGATGCCGACTTCAAGCGACGGTTGAGATGGGTGTGCTTGTCGATCCCGTGCTGCGCGGAGCCCTCCTTCATGTAATTCAAGATCTCCGCTCCCTGACCGATAGGACTGGGTTGGTCCCAGGGCTTCCAGGCAAAGCCAAAGGTGTGAAGATCTGAGTCGGAGCGAATGCCGGGGTAACGAAACAAATCCCAGGTGCCGCCAATTTCATCTCGGGCTTCCAGCAGAGCATAGGTGAGGTGTGGCTGTTGTTTTTGCAGGCGATAAGCTGCGTTGATGCCACCGAGACCGGCACCAACGATGATCACATCATAGGCATTGGAGGAGGGGTTGGAAGTCATGCTGGTTGGTGCTGATCGACTCGTTATTTCTTAGGCGAAGAAGTGTTGTAGCGGCAGAAATATTTGGGGAAATCTACTATATAGTGTTAAGCAGATTATTCTTACATAGGAAGCTCCTACTCCACATAGATACAGTAGGAAGAACAAAAAAACATAAGCAAGAAAAAATAAAGACAAAAAAAAGTTAAACTACAACTTGGGTACCTTACAAAGTAAGTGCGCTGCACATCCGATTTCCGCATTATTGATCCTGCGATAAGATAAACAGTAAGACGGTAAGACCAAGCAATGATAGCTTTCACCTTTCACCGTTAGCGCTACATGCAGCTGAACTCGGCTAGGCCATGCATGAGAATACAGCCGAGATCCAACACCCAAAAATGCCAGCCCTCGGCGGGTTTTGCGTTGGGCGGCTTCAGCCGTCGACATGCAGGCCAACAAGACTGAATTTCAGACGTTTATTCGGCAGACTCTCCCGGCAGACCCCAGCTCCAACGAAACAAGCCTATTATTGCCTGTTGAGCACTAGGGGGGCCTGCGCGCGCGCAGCCCTAAGCCCGGTGGTTATTTTAAGGTTATCACCCCGGACTCGTCCGTCGCCACACAAACCCGCCTGACGTCGGCGCGAACACCCCGCCTTGTGGTCTTTCTCTCATTTCTTCACCCCAAAAGGGCAAAGCCAAGGCAAAGTCAAAATTGGGTGCAGTTCAGCCGCTGCGGCTGGATTGTCTTGCTCTTACGTACTGCGGTACGTACTGCGCTTTTCGTGTCTTGCCTCCCTCTGTGGCTCCAACAGACACCGCCTAGGTTGCTAAGAGAAGGCGCGGAGGAATACTGGTGTCCCGCCTAGTTGTCGCATGTCCACTGGGGCCTGCAGCTCATAACGCGCGTAAAACCACCAACCAACCACTGGAGCCCAACAACATGTGTTGGCCGCCGAAGATCACGCTGACAGGCTCGGCGGGATCTCTGCTGCTGTTGGAACATGTATGCAATGATTGGCCTCAATGGCCCGTGTAGCTAGGATTCGACTCGCATCCTATCTAGGAAATCCTCAACAATTGCTCCATGATACGGGACACCTTGGCCATAAAACAACCGATCTCGATTGAAACAGGCCGTGTATTTATATCACGGACATCTGGCCCATCGTCGAGACGTGACTTTCCAGTCTTACATTCAACATTAGACATCCCTGCTTCTCTTTTTCTGTTACTATAGACTTTTCACTTTTTACGTTACGACCTATCCATATTCCCACTTAGATACCATCTTTCCTACCTTATCTTGTCTCAACGATGCCTTTCCTCAAGAGCGACAGCAGCAGCGATGCTCACTCCGACATCCACGATGTTCTCGGCAAGGATGAAAGCATGCCCATTGCCATCGTGGGTATTGCCTGTCGTCTTCCAGGTGAAGCGACCTGTACAGATAAGCTCTGGGAGCTTCTTGCCAAGAAGGAGGCTGCCTGGAGCAAGATGCCCGCAGACCGCATGAACATTGATTCCTTCTACCACCCCGATGGGGAGAGGGGTGGAAACGTATGCGCACAACGCAAAAATCCTACTCTGATGCATGTCTTACTGACACAATTTCTTGTAATAGATTAACGCAATCGGAGGTCACTTCCTCAAACAAGACGTGGGTGTCTTCGACACATCGTTCTTCTCCATTCCCCCCACCGAAGCAAAGAGTATCGATCCTCAACAGCGTCTCCTCATGGAGACTGTCTATGAAGCCATGGAAAATGGTGGCTTTGATTTGGAAAGCTTTGCTGGCTCCGACACTAGCTGCTATGTCGGTAGCTTTTCTCACGATTACTACGAAATGATTGACCGTGATGTTGAGACGGCCCCTATATATTCAGTTACCGGAAACGGAACTGCTATCCTATCGAACCGTATAAGCTATATCTATGATCTGAAAGGTCCTAGTTTGACTCTCGACACAGCTTGCAGTAGTAGCTTAGTCGCCCTGCACCTTGCCTGCCAGAGTCTACGTACCGGTGAAAGTCACCGGGCTATCGTTGGTGCTACCAATGTTATCCTCAACCCAGACATTATGGCTGCCATGTCAAATGTCCATTTCTTCAGTCCCGATTCCCGCTGCTGGACCTTCGACGAGCGTGCCAATGGTTATTCGCGTGGTGAGGGTATTGCCACCCTGATTCTCAAGCCCCTTGCCGATGCCATCAAGGACAACGACACCATTCGCGCTGTCATCCGTGGAACTGGTTGCAACCAGGACGGCAAGACATCCGGAATTATGCTGCCATCTAGTGATGCTCAAGCTACGTTGATTCGCGACACTTACAGAGAAGCCGGTCTTGATTTCACTCAAACCGGTTTCTTCGAGGCTCACGGAACTGGAACTCCAGCCGGTGACCCGCTTGAAACCGGTGCCATTGGCTCTGTCTTCGCAGACCACCGTCCCGTGGATGAGCAGGGCCAACCTATTCCTCTATACATTGGAAGTATTAAGACTAATGTCGGTCACACTGAGGGTGCCAGTGGGTTGGCGGGTGTCATCAAATCCGTGCTCCAGCTGGAGCATGGTGCGATCGCTCCTAATGTCAACTTCGAGCGACCAAACCCCCAGATTGACTTCGACGGCTGGAACATCAAAGTCCCAACTGAAGTCATCCCTTGGCCGATCGAGGGTCAGCGTCGTATCAGTGTGAACTCATTTGGTTTCGGAGGAACCAATGGACACGTCATTCTGGATGACGCATACAACTATCTTACCAGCCGCGGGCTCAAAGCTGCCCACCGTACGTCTCCCACGCCTGCCGTGGGCGTCTCATCCGCGATCCCAAGCTCAAATGCAGTGATTAAGAAGATTCAGTCGACTGAGGATTCTACGGAATATCGCCGCAAGCGTGTCTTCCTCTGGTCTACCCATGAAGAGGGTATTGGTGGCAAGAGTAGCGCTGCGTATGCCGAGCACCTGGCACAGCGAAAGGAAGAGGACGAAGAAACCTTCTTGGACAACCTCTCATACACTCTCTGTACTCGTCGCTCTATGCTTCCATGGAAATCCTTCTTGGTCGCGGATTCCTTGCCGGATCTTGTTGCCAAAGTGGCTGCCACTCGCCAGACACCAGTTAGGCCGCTGCCTCACGCATTGAGAACCGGATTTGTTTTCACCGGCCAGGGTGCCCAGTGGTTTGCCATGGGACGAGAGCTAGGCAAGGTGTACCCTACATTCCAAAAGAGCATGAAGCACGCCGATTTGTTCGTAAAGGACTTGGGTGCTGACTGGTCTTTGCTTGAGGAACTGGCCAAGGACGAGGAAGAATCCCGAATTAACGAGGCCCTGGTCAGTCAGACAGCCTGCACTGCCCTGCAAGTCGCTTTGGTCGATTTGCTAGCTAGCTGGAACGTTTTCCCACAAAAGGTCATCGGCCACTCTAGTGGTGAGATCGCTGCTGCGTATGCGGCTGGCATTTTGCCTTTCGAGTCTGCCATGAAGGCGGCTTACTACCGTGGCTTGCACTCCAGCCGAGTGCAGACCAAACTGCCCTCTGCTGATGGTGCCATGATGGCAGTCGGTATCTCCGAGGAGGCTGCCAAGGAGAAGATCTCTACTTTGGACCCGGCACTGGGCAAAGCATTTGTCGCTTGCGTCAACAGTCCAACAAACATCACTATTTCTGGAGACCGCCCTGCTCTGGAAGCCATCTCCAAAGATCTCCAAGAAGAAAACGCTTTCGTTCGCTTTTTGAAGGTCTCAACTGCCTATCACTCGCATCACATGGAGGCTGTTGCAGGTGATTATGAAGAATCCCTGAAGGGAATGGAGGTCAACCCTCCCTCGAAGGACGTTGAAATGATTTCTACCGTCACAGGTGAGATTGTCAAGCCTACCGACGTCCTTGGTCCCGAATACTGGTGCAAGAACATGGTGGGCTGTGTGCGTTTCAACGATGGCTTGCAAGCTCTCTGCACTCCACGTGCTACCTCCAAGCGCGCCCGTCGAGGAGCTGGTGCCAAAGCCGGAATTGATGTCCTCCTCGAGGTCGGTCCCCATGCTGCTCTTGCTGGCCCTATCAAGCAGTGCCTTAGTGTACCTGCGCTTGAAAAGGCTGGCATCGCCTACAAGTCAGTGCTCTCGCGAGGCCAAGACGCCTGCCAAACCGCTCTCGAGGCGGGCACTTTCATTTTCGCAAAGGGAGGCAAGGTCGATCTCTACAAGGCAAACTTCCCTGAAAATGTCGATGTTGTGCCCCAAGTCATCGTTGATCTACCTACCTACTTCTGGAACCATGCAAAGCGCCATTGGTTCGAGGGTCGGTTGAGCTCGGAGCACCGCTTCCGACGACACGCACGTACCGATTTCCTAGGATATCCTGTCAATGACTGGAACCCTATGGAGCCACGATGGAGAAATATTATGACTCTTCGTGAGCAACCATGGCTCAAGGGACACGTTGTTCAGGGATCATATGTTTTCCCTGGTGCTGGATACGTTTCCATGGCCATTGAAGCTTTGCACAACTTGTCAAAGATGCCTGAATATACGACACCCAAGGGAACATTGGTTGGATTCAAATTGAAGGACATCAAGATCAACCGTGCACTTATCATCCCATCTACTGACGATGGTATTGAGACCAGCTTCTCCATGCGCCACTACAAGGAAAGCAGCTCCGGATTTTCCAATGTTTGGTACGAGTTCCGCCTGTTCTCCTGGACTACTGAGGGATGGAACGAACACGGCCATGGTTTAATCTCCGCTGTTTACGAGGCCGAGGTTGAATCCGTCGCCAATAGCTTCCCATATGCGCCTCGTTTGCGCGAGCTTCAAAAGGCCGACGAATTTGCCGGCTCCATTAGTGCCGATAGCATCTATGAGACCGTTGGTCGTATTGGTCTAAACTACGACGACCCTTTCCGTGGCCTAGTCGGTGACACCAAGACCAATTCTGGTGAAGCAAAGGGCAAATTGACGGTTCCAGATGTCAAGAAGCTCATGCCATATGAGTTCGAAACTCCTTACTTGATTCACCCAGCTACCATGGACACCTTTATCCACTTGCTCTTCCCAGCTCTTATGCACGACACCCCCAACCCCACCAGTCCTTATATCCCTATTACCTTTGACGAAATCTTCGTCCGCAGCGATATTAACCAGACACCTGGGCGCGAATTCGAAGTCGTTGCGGCTGCAAGTTTCACTGGGTTCCGTGAAGCTACTGCGCAATTCCTCATCACTGATGTTACCACCGGCGAGCCAATGGTAGCCTTCAATGACGTAAAGTGCAGCGGTCTAGAGGTTGGTGGTCGCACAGGCGAGGACGAAGAGGGATCAGACGCGAAGAAGCTTACATTCCACGCTACCTGGAACCCTGACCCTGATCTGCTGTCGCAAGCTGTCGGCGACTCTATGATGGCTCCGTTCATGCCCAAGGTTACCGACCCCAAGCGCATCACAAACCTTGAAGCGATCTCCTACTACTATTACTACCAGGTCTTGCAAAAGATTAGCGAGTCGCAGGTGGTGAACATGAAGCCCCATCTTCAGCAGTACTACCGTTTCATGCAACACCAGAGAGATCTGGTCGTCGCCCACAAAAACCCTCACCAAACACCAGAGTGGGAGCAGCTGGACAACCCAGAGGTCGCTGCCAAGATGGAGGCGCTGGCCGCAGAACTCGAGACAACTGGCAACGATGCCAAACTGATTGTCCGCGTTGGTCGCAAACTCGATAAGGTTATGATTGGCGATATTGATCCCCTGGCCCTCATGTTGGAAGATGAGTTGTTGTACCGATACTACGAGGGTGTTATGAGCTTTGACATCTTGTACCAGTACACCAGCATGGTCTCTAATAAGAATCCCAACATGAAGTGCTTGGAAATTGGCGGTGGAACTGGTGGTGCTACTGGCCCCATTCTGAACGCCTTGGGAGGTAACAACGGTCGCTATGCGCAGTTCAAGTCCTACACATTTACCGACATCTCCTCCGGTTTCTTTGCCGAAGCCGAGGAAAAGTTCAAAGAATGGGACGGCTTGATCGATTACAAGAGGCTCAACATTGAGGAAGACCCTGTTACCCAAGGATTCGGCGAAGGCGAATATGATCTTGTCGTCGCCGCCTCTGTCCTCCACGCCACAACCAATATCGACCGTACACTGTCTCACACTCGCAAGCTCCTTAAGCCTGGTGGCCGCTTGATCTTGGTTGAGATTTCCAACATCCTGAACCAGGCTTTCATTCTCTTTGGCTGCTTGCCCGGTTGGTGGATGTCGGAGGAGAGCTACCGTCAATGGGGCCCTACTATGGACCAACCCATGTGGGAGGATGCTCTCAAGCGCGCCGGATTCAGTGGTCTGTCCCTTGCTGCGCCTGACCACGTCAACCCTCAGGAGGAATTGGGTCGTCTCTTCTCTTGCGTGGCTGTCGACCAAAGCCCAGCTGTTGCTCCTGAAATTCAGTCGATCACTCTCGTCACTGACGGTGAGAACGCGTCGACACCAGTCGAAACTGCTATCGAGCAACATTTGAGCGAGCTCTCAATTCCTGTCAGCAAGGTGGCTCTGTCCAAGATTCCCGAAACACCTTTGGAAAACACATTCGTGTTGTCAATCGCCGAGATCGATCGATCCGTCACCAAGGATATGAAGCAAGAGGAGTTTGATGCCATCAAGCATATTATCAAGACCAGCCAGGCATTGTTGTGGGTCACCGAGGGAGGATCATCTATTCAAAACACTACTCGTCCCGAATCCGCAATTTTCCACGGTCTTGCTCGCTCGCTGCGGTCTGAATACGAAAACTTCCCACTCGTCACTGCCGATTTTGCTGCCATTGACCGTGAAGCTCCTGGTGTTACCGCTGAACAATTGGTGACACTGGTGCGCCAGACACTCCCTGATCCAAAGGCACAGGACCCAGAGTACTGGCATGATGGGAACTGCTGGCATGTTAACCGTTGTGTGGAATCGGTTGAAATTAACGCCGACATCCAGAGCCGACTTTCCAACAACGGATCCAAGAGTGACAAGGTTGAGACACAAAAGTTCTACCAACCTGGCCGCGCCCTCAAGCTGAAGATCAAAAACCCCGGTCTTCTTGACACTCTCCAGTTCGAGGATGATCTCAGCGTCGCTGAGCCTCTTGGCGCAGATGAAGTGGAAGTGGAAGTCAAAGCATCCGGTATCAACTTCCGTGACATTATGATCAGTTCTGGTCAGATGTCAGACACTTCATTGGGTCTCGAATGTGGTGGTATTGTCAGCCGCATTGGCTCAAATGTTTCCCACCTGAAGGTTGGCCAGCGCGTGGCTGCTTGGACAGACGGAAACTTCTCTCATTATGCTCGCACCCATGCTTGCCTGGCACAGGCAATCCCCGACGATATGAGCTTTGCCACTGCTGCCTCGCTCCCGATTGTTTATACCACTGTGATCTACGGCCTGCAGCACGTTGCCCGACTTCGCAAGGGCGAGTCTATTCTGATTCACGCTGCTGCCGGTGGTGTTGGCCAAGCAGCCATCATCCTTGCACAGCTCATTGGTGCCGACATCTTTGTGACGGTTGGCACACAAGCCAAACGGGACCTTGTCAAGAGAGAATTCGGAATTCCTGACGAGCGCATCTTTTCCAGCCGAGATCTCCGCTTTGCTCAGCAGATTAAGGAGGCCACTGGCGGAAAGGGCGTGAATGTTGTGCTCAACAGTTTGGCTGGAGATGCTCTCAGTGCTACCTGGGAGTCTATCGCCATGTTTGGTCGCTTTATTGAAATGGGCAAGAAGGACCTGGTTGACAACCGTCGCCTGGAGATGTCCACCTTCCTGCGCAACGTTACCTTTGCATCCATTGATCTCATGACCGTCTTCAGACATGATCCTACCCTGGCCGGACAGTTGTTGGAAGAGACTTTGGAGCTGGTTCACGCAAAGAAAATCCGTCCTATTCCATCACTCACCACCTTCTCGTTCTCTCAGGTCGAGGAGGCCTTCCGTTATATGCAGCAAGGAAAGCATGTCGGAAAGGTGGTTCTGGTTCCTGAAGAAAATGATACTGTCAAGGTAAGTCCCAATAATAAAAAGTCTCTGTACTTTACTAACTTCCATACAACAGGCACCTGTTCGCTCCAGTGCTCAGTATACTTTCCCCGAAAACGCATCTTATTTGATCACCGGATTTGGAGGTCTTGGACGATCCATGGCACGCTGGATGGCGTCTCGCGGGGCCAAGAATTTGATATTTGCTTCCAGATCTGGTGCCGTCAGACCCGAGGTACAGGAATTGGTCGCCGAACTGCAGGACTCGGGCGTCAGAGTTGAAATCCTCAAGGTCGATCTTACTGACGGCCCTGCTCTTCAATCCCGATTGGCCGGTCTCTTGCAAGAGAAGAGCCTGCCCCCTCTGCGCGGTGTCATTCAAGCTGCGATGGTGTTGGAGGATCAGATCTTTGAGAACATGCCCCTCAAAAGCTTCAACAATGGTATCCGCCCCAAGGTCCACGGATCCTGGAACTTGCACGAAGCCACTTTGGACAAGCCTCTCGATTTCTTCATCATTCTCGCCTCCGCCATTGGTGTCATTGGTAACTCGGGCCAAGCTAACTACTCTGCTGGTAACGCGTACGAAGATGCACTTTGCCAGTGGCGCCGAGCCCGTGGCCTGCCTGGTGTCACCATTGATTTGGGTATGATGTTGGATGTCGGTGCAGTCGCCGAGGACGAGACTGGTGTGGCACAGCGAAACCTGGAGCGAAAGGGTTTCGTTGGAATTCGGGAGAGGGAGTTCCTGACTATCCTTGAACTTGCTGTCCAGGACGACACTCACAAGAACGAGTTCAATGATATCAGCTTTGGCCAGATGATTACTGGTATTGAGCCCAAGCCCGCAGAGGAGGGAGCCGAGGACCCGACCTGGAAGTCTCTCCCAGTTTTCTCTCATCTTCCTAAGCTCTGTGCCGAAAATAACAACACATCCAACAGCACGGCTGCACAGTCGACTGCATCCCTTCTGAAGGCTGCCGTGACTCTGAGTGACGCAGTGGCTGTCATCTTGGATGCTACCATGACAAAGTTGAGCCGCAGCTTGATGATCGATCTTGCTGAAATGGATCCTCTCCGCCCAACTAGTGCCTATGGTGTTGACAGCTTGATCGCTGTTGAAGTACGAAACTGGTTTATGAAAGAGGTCAAGGCAGACATTGCTGTCTTTGAGATTCTCCAGGCCAACAGTATTCAAGGTCTAGTCTACCTTGTGGCAGAAAAGAGTGGCCTGATCGCCAGCTCTGTGAAAGAAAACGAGTAGTTTATGATATTATGTTTGAATGACTTTGTTATTTAGTTACACTTGATTTGTTTACATAGAAATTTATTTGCTGATTAATCTAATTCACTTCTACATGTATGAACCGTAATAGCTGGCAGCTCATCACTGCATATACTATACCTAGGTGTCAATTACTTGAATCCAACGCTAATATTTGAATACATGACTGTACTAGCACGGCATATTACTTCCTAAAACATACATCTCATCTTGGCATCTTCACTGTTGCTGTTTCATTTAATATTAACATTAATTTTCTTTTTATATTAGTGCTAAAATTCATTGGCAATAACTTTTTATTTTACTTTTTTAAATAAGATGATCGATAAATAGTAAGTAGCAAGAATTGAGGACTTCTTTTAGCATTGGATTCAAACCTTCGGCCCCCACTGTAGATACCTTTCATAGTTGATAACTTGATAGATACATCGGGTACCCTTCATACTAACCTCCTTGAAACAGCAATAATACCCATAAGGGTCTACCGATTTCAATGTTATGGATGAATTGCCGAAACGAAATGTGCACATGAATTCTTTAGGGAAAATCCACGTTTGAAATAACCTCAAACTCGAACTGAAGGACGTTTTCATATCGGTACTGAAAGTTTCTGTCCTTTCCATCACGGTCTTATCAATTGAGATCTCTGAGTCTCTAAATGCAAAGATGTATATAAAAATATACAGTCTTACCAGTTGACGTAAATAACGGCGGATTATTTGTATGGAGATCCAGACAGACTTGTCAAAAGTTAAAACCGGGAAACCGCCATTTCCCCCTTTTGCCAGGAGAAATCCTTGGCCTTACCCATGTGTCACATAATAATCGAGAGAAGACTCGCTGAAATTCAAATCCTTCTCAATTAGAGGCCGGGACTATGAATACTACCATCCGTCGATCAATGTTGGGTTATACAAGTGTCCTACCCCGGCTTCCTTCTACCCTGGTCATCATGAAATAAGCTTTAGTCTTTTTTTTCCCTCAAAAATAAAGTCCGCCATTTTTTTTTTTTTCCTTTTACGTACGTACATTTTTAGAGTTTAAGGATCTGCCAGCTCCGCAACGCCGGCGCGGGAACGGCGACTCCACAGCGCAAAACGGGGTTTCCGGTTTCCGGTACTCCGTACGCCGTTCCTCGTTCCACTTCAAGGCTCAAGCATCCAAGGGGCGGAAAATACCGCGAATACCACCGTTGGCTGCTACATGTAGTAATAATGTACCAATAATGCGGGTGCCTGTCCAATAGCATGGATATGTAAACGTTGATATCCACTGATCTAGCGCTTAATCAGCAAATCATGGTCTTTTCCTGCTTGGATAATGCGGTTCTTGGCCTTGACCGGTGTGTGTAAATTTAGAGTGGCCGGAATTTTCAACCGCGTAATACATGACTAGAATGATATTATGACCACATAATTATCCTCTTAATTACACGCATTTTTATATTTTAAGGAACCCTAGTAATCCTTACCTAACAATAATCTCCCCTAACCCTAACACACCCGAACCAACGAGCCTGCTAACCCTAAGTGCGTGGAATTAAAAAGGATTGTGGTGTGGCAATAACATAACCCTAGTCATGTACATATGTATTACCCGATTAGGACACTACGTGTAAATTTACACCACCGGTCAGCTGCACCCCCGATTACGTACGGAGTACACCCTACTCTTTATTCCCTGGAAGCGTACAGTGGAGATGCCCCTGCCTAGTTCTTTAATCGCATTTTGTTGCATCTCTGCAGAAATCCTTACTTGAAAGGACTCGCGATGAGAAAGGGGAAAGCTGATTGAAAATTCCGAGAACCACTAAATTTACACTACCAGTCAGCTGCACCCGCCAGTGCGTATGTAGTACGTACACTGTACTCCATGAGTCCATATTCCCTAGAAGCGTACAGTGGAGAAATGAGAAGGGGAAACCCGATTGCAAATTCGGACCACCATTATTAAATTTACACTAATGGTCAGCTGCACCCCCAATAGTGCGTAGTATATACACTGTAGTACTTTACAGTGTACTCCATATTCCCTGGAAGCGTATAGTGGATAAATGACAAGGGGAAAAACTAATTGAAAATCCTGACCACTACTAAACTTGCACCAACGGTCAGCTATACCCCCGATAGTGCGTAGTACGTACACCGTAGTACCGTACGGCGTAAACTCCATATTCCCTGGAAGGTACAGTGGAGCTATGAGAAGGGGAAAAATTCTAGAAGGTTGGTGTCGATCACTCCTTGGGCTATAGTCTATGATACATAACGTTGGATGTGTTCCCCTGTTGGGCTTTATAAAAGCCAGGCTCTATGGCCATCATCTAACTACTCGTTTATTTCTGATTAAGCCTCTTCTCGCTGATCTTTATCTTTGTTTTCCATTCTTTGATTTTTATTCTCTACTTGGTTCCTTTGCTTACATTATCTATACACATCTTCGTCATGAAGTCTCCTGCCTACTTGGCCGTTGCTGGCCTCGCGGCTGGCACCTTGGCTGCTCCAACTATGCAATCAACTAATGCATCCAGTGTAGCCTGCATCCCCCAGAACGATCCCAACCCCAAACAGCGCGCTGCTGGCGTCTCTACTCGCAATGCCGGCTTCATCTACGGACCCTCCCTCATCGGCGAAGCGGCACCCTTCCCCAACGGCACCCTGGGCAACGCCCGCTCCAAGTCCGACTACGACATCTGGGGCGTCGACCGCGAAGTCATTGACGGTCTCATAGCCAACGACACCACAGCCATGGGTGCTGCTATTCAGGCCAACGGTGGCCTCAAGACGTGGCAGGACTACGAAAAGGTCCTTTACGATGGCCAGCTTCTAAACTCCAACCCCCGCGGCGTAACCCCCGGCATGATAAGCAACGCCACCCAAGACCTTCTCTTCTCCATGGAGCGCTTGAGCGAGCATCCCTATGCTGTCCGCCGTGTCATGCCCAACGAGGATCTCCTCTTCCCTCTGGAAGACAAAATTACGGCCACGATTGTCGGCCAGGACGCTACGCTCGAGTCCCTTCGAGACTCCAACAGACTATTCCTCGTCGACCACTCATACCAGAAGGAGTACAAGCTTGCCACCGTAGTCCAGCGCTACCCTGTCGCCTGCAGTGCCTACTTCTACCTCGACTCCGAGTCGGGCGACTTCCTGCCTCTGGCAATCCGCACCAACGTCGACGCGGACCTGACCTACACACCTCTCGACTCGGCCAACGACTGGCTGCTTGCCAAGATGTTGTTCAATGCCAACGACATGTTCCATGCTCAGATGCTTCACCTTGTTATCTCCCACGACGTCACCGAGTCGGTTCACCAGGCCGCCCTCCACACG
Organism: Talaromyces sp. P118-02; assembly: GCA_037040535.1. NCBI lineage: Eukaryota > Fungi > Ascomycota > Eurotiomycetes > Eurotiales > Trichocomaceae > Talaromyces > Talaromyces sp. P118-02. Next base: position 20,777 of record JAXQGY010000072.1, read on the forward strand.
CTCGCCGAAAACCACCCAATCATGCTTATTCTCGAGCGCCTCATGCTCCAAGGCTACTCGTCCCGCATCGTCGGCGAGGAGCTTTGCTTCAACCCCGGCGGCCACTGGGACCAGCTCATGGTTTACAGCCAGTTTGGCTGCCGCGATTTTGTCACTGATCGTTGGCCCGTTGATGGTCGTTTCCAAGGCGGATATCTCGAGAACGATCTCAAGGCCCGTGGTCTTATCGATGACAATGGAGAGTCCCCGTTCAAGTCGTTCCCATTCTACGAAGACGCCAAGGAGATCCGTGATATTTACAAGACTTTCTTCACTTCCTTTGTCAACTCGTACTATGGATCCGAGGACGAGCTGTCTGGCGACTCTGAGGTCCGCGCCTGGTTCGTCGAGGCCAGCGCAAAGGCCAAGAGCCAGGACTTCCCCGCAGAGGACCAGCTCAACAAGGAGATCCTGATTGACGTCCTCACCCACTTTGCCTTTGCTACCTCCGTTTCTCACCACAGCACCAACGGCGGTGCACCCATCGCTTCCGGTACTCTGCCCTTCCATATCCCAGCCATCTACACCGCGATTCCCACGGAGAAGGGCGTCGAGGACCTATTGCCCTACCTTCCAGACGCCGAGACCGCCGTGCATTATCTCGGTTTCATGGCCTCCTTCAACCGTCCCTTCTACGGTACCTCCGGCCGCACCCTCGAGGATGCCTTTGCCACCACAGACTCCATGACCCGTCTTAACACTGATACCAACAGCGCTGCCCAAACCTTCGTTACCGGCATGGACAGCTTGAGCGAGAAGATTCGTGGTCGCCAGTTCGACAACGATGGTTTGAGTCAAAACATGCCCTTCATTTACCGCACCCTTGACCCTGGCTACATTCCTTTCTTCTGTGCCGTCTAAGAGACTTCGATTGAGGTTTGATGAGCTACTTGTAAATAGAAAAATAAGTAATACTGAGATTTGTATACTATAGATTAGAACTGGCGTATAATGGGGCAGGTCGCTTGTTCTTTGGTCAATCGAATAAATTTGATATAACCTAACCTACTACCAAAAAAATAGTCTTGAAGGTTTCTTGTCGGTTCTAATCAATCTTTGATTATTGATTCAAGGTACACGAGTATATGCAATGATGTATTATTGATCTGTGGTTCTTCTCATGACGTCCTGCTGCGCCAAATATTTCGAAGTGGGGCCTTGCCCACTAACCGTTTTCCCCAGCGCAATATTTGAATATTTCAATGCTTAACATATACCAAAAGAATTTGATAACTTACAGAAAGAACAGTCCAGCAAACATGGCTCGCAAGCACAAGCCGCCGCGAGACCCGTCTAAACTAACAGGGAAACCTCTCAGCCAAACGGTCATCCCCTCACACATCTACGGGTCTGCCAGTGGACCCAGCGCCCAAAATGCAGAGAAATATACCACAGGCTGGCTCACCTCGCCAGATCTGTACGAAACAGACCTAAAGTCTCCACCAGCTGCCATGGAAGAGCTGTCTAATTTTCTGCTGGCGAATCCACATCTGAATGCGTCACATTTGTTTCGTGCGGATATTCTGTTTGATAGTTCCGGGGAGCTGAAAACGCCCCGGGAAAAGGAGAGGCTGTTGGCTTTGAAGTCTGGTGTTTTGAATGCTGAAGATGAAGAAAGCAGTCGTGAAGAAAACGATGGTAGCACTGCAAAAGAGGCCCAGCAGAAGTTTCCGCCGGTCGACATCGAGGGTCTGGAATTAACCAAAACGGTGGTTCTAACGCTGATACCCCGGAATCTAAATCTGGATAAACCGATGGACCAGACTTGCCATTTTTATAAAGGCACCATTGTTTCGCCAGGAAAGACGGTGGAAAGATTGCTGTATATCCGGTATCCGCACATCGACTCGGTCGAGGACATGCCGTTTTACCATCCCCGCATTCGAGGATTTGCTTTTATGTATGAATTTGAAAAGGAGAACGAATCGTCGGCCTCTGAATCCATAGATGCAGGAAAAGGCACACTGTCTCTGCACATCCTCCCGTTCCCGGCCACGGAGGACTTTGATCCTTTTCCAACGAGACTGGAACGAACACTGCAAGCACTCTTGAACACGCAAGTCCGTCTAGCCCGAAGCCCAAAGCCAACATCAACAACGCCCGGCTCGCCCGGCCCTAGCAAGCAACAAGCAGACGAAAGCTACAATCCGTTGAAGGACAACCTACTTCCCCGTCATCTCATACAAAACACATATACCCGCCTCAAACTTACATATGCCCAAGACCTATGCCAGAACTGGGCTGAAACCACGGAACCCTCGAAGCATGTTTTTGAAGACTTGGCCATTACTGCGTTTCTGATCGAGTTGTGGCGGAATATGTACGGAGTGGCGCCCAAGGCTGGGCAGGACGATGGCAGAACAAACGAAAAGGATGAAAAAGCTTCGACATTTCCCGGATTCGTCGACGTCGCCTGCGGAAACGGGGTGCTTGTTTATATACTCCTGATGGAAGGCTACAAGGGCTGGGGCTTTGATGCGCGCCGGCGCAAAACCTGGGCGATTTTTCCGGATTGGGTGCAGCAGAAGTTGCAGGAATCGCTTTATATCCCGAAGCCATTTGCAGCAGCCGCCTCCTCTCAGGGAGAAAGAGAAGGTGGTATTAGTGAGCTTGATGGAATCGAATACCACACGGGCGACTTCCCAAGAGACACGTTCATCATCTCCAACCACGCCGACGAGCTCACCGTCTGGACGCCACTGATGGCCGCATTGGCATGTCCGGAAGCCCCGTTGCCGTTTATATCTATCCCATGCTGTTCTCACTCGCTATCTGGCGCGAGATATCGGTATCCACCGCCAAAGAAGCAGAAAAACAAACCGGCTAAAGACGACGAAACCGACAAAGAAGAAAAGGAGGAAGAGCAACCCGCAACAGGCGACCTCAAAGCCCTCCGCGAGGCCAAAATAGCCGCTAGCACATCGCAGCCCGGTGCTGATCTTGATTCTTCCGCGGTCTTGAATTCCATGTACGGCTCACTGACGGCAAAGACCATGAGTATCGCTGCCGAGATCGGGTACGATGTTGAAAGGACGCTGCTTCGCATCCCGAGTACGAGGAATATGGGCGTGGTTGGAGGCAGAAAGTCGACGGTGCAGAAACGAGTGGTGAATCGTCAGATTGATGTGGCGGAAGGAAATGTAGAAGAATTGGCGGCTGAGATTGTTCGGAGGGAGTGTGCTAAAGAAGGAGGTATTGGTATTGCAGCGAATATCTGGATACAGAGGGCTATTGGGCTGCAAAAGAGCAAGAAAAGCGCTAGCGGAGGACATTAACATAGATTACAAGTCTAACATAGACCAACGTTCAATAATGCTGACGATTCGTACATATGAGATTCGCTGAATGACCATGATAACAAAATTCCACCTCGCCCCATATGTGAATAAGCGCAAATATATTCAAAGTAAAAACCAGAGTAAATCATTCATTCAGGCGCGCACACCAACCCTGGAACGGGCTCGTCTGTTGTCCATCGCTCTGCCTTTTCCTTTATCGTTAATGGTCCCATTCGCTACCGACCTCACAGGTATGCCGGTGATCTTGCTCATGTTTTGGATGGCTCGGCCAAAGTCGATCGTAGTGTAATCAGAAGGCACATGTTCACCGCTGACAATGCACAAGACTTTCATGCCAGGCTTGTAGACCAGCCCACTGAGCAGTTTAGGAGTGATGAGGAAATATTGGCTTCCTCCCGTTCCGCCGACATTGTCAGCATCGGCCGGGGTACGAGGTGCGCATGCAATATCCACCATCCGTTCGTGGACCATCCTTTCATTTCTTGGATCCATACCTTGGTTGATCTCGTCGACAACGCGGAATGGAGACGCCGACAGTGATTGAAGTGCCATTAGATAGAAGATGGTACTGACGGCACGTTCACCTCCAGATTGTCGATGTGAATCGAGAATTGACAAGTTTTCATGTTCACGGAACTTGACCTGGATCTGAATGGACCATTGGTCGAAATCACTGCCGCCTTGCTCTCCGTTTGGTCCAGGCTCATCTCCCACCTTGTCCACGCTGACCTGGCCAGCACAGCCAATCCGTGCAAAGGAGTCCGAAAATGCACTAGATATCTTCTCAACAAGAGCATCCAGTCTCGGTTCCCATTCAGCTCGAATCTCGCCTATAGCATGTTCAATGTCGGCGAGCTTATTTTGGTATGCTGAAAGTTTTTCCCGCAGCTTCTCGATGGTCTTTTCCCGGGCTTCGAATTCTTTGATTAAACCAGCACTGCCTCCATGGGTTAGCTCAAGGCGTGCTTTCTCTGATTCGATATCGGCATCGAGTTGAACCATGTCTGTGTCTTTGAGCCCCTCGATTAACCGTTCAAGGTCTGGTTGGGTTCTGGAAATAGTCATGACTTTGTTTGCTTCTTGTGTGTATGTCTTTCCAAGGGCGGCGGACTTGGATACTGCCTCCGAAGCCTCTTTGCATTCGTCACTTTTGGCCTTAAGGACATTTTGAATTTCTACATTGCGAGCCTTGATATTTTCAAAATCCGAAGCAGCTTCGATATTTCGAACTTCAGCGAGCAAAAGATCTCGGTGGAGGTTGCGAAGCGACTCAACTGCGTCCTATCCTAGCATTAACTCTTTGGTTCTTCAACATGGACTGAATAAACTAACCGCATAGACAATAGCAGTCTCCGCTTTTTCGATTGCTGTTTGATCTTGTTTGCTGCGGATCTCTAGAACACGAGCACGAACATTTTCAAAATTCCTCTCCACGTCTCGCTTTTTCTCCTGTTGTTGGTCTGAAAAAATAAAGTCAGCATAGTATTCATTTTTCGATATTAGGAATCGTACTAAGCCTTTCCGGTAGCGCCCTGAATTCGACAAGTGCCGATTGCTTGTTCGATTTTTCTTGTTCAAGTCGGAGCTACAAAGTCAGCAAACAACATTTCACCAAAATTGCCTCAACTTACCTTTTCTTTATTCCTGGCTGAGTATTCTTGCCCGGTATGTTCTGCCTCGGCTCTGTGGGAATCGATCTGCTGTTGGATCTCCTCTATCTCGTTTTTGCAGCCCGAGATAACTTCCAGCAGCTCCTGCTTCAGCGAGACATCTACCGGCTGGTTTGTCCATACCCTCGCTGGGCGCACTGTCTTCACTGTTGTGGATGTCGCTCCAGGACCATACTCTCGCCTCCTATTCACTTTGTATGATCTTTTCCCCGCGACCCAGCTGTTGATAGCAGTACTCTTCTCCATCCGGGAATATTCTTGGTCTGATATGTCTCGGAGAACTATTGGGGTTCGATGGAGGAATTGCTCATTGCAGAGCATGGCTATGACTGGTTCAGGGCCGTTCAAGTAGTCTTTAGCCCAGCCGTCAAACCCCAAATCGTGCAACTCGTCAGCGGAAAGGGGTGGCCTTAAATCGTTTAACTGAGTTGTACAGTTCCTGATGCTAACATCATGTAGCCGCAGTTCACCATTTAGAGCCTTTTGCAAGGTCCTGAAATCTTTCGTGCTTTGGGTAGTGAAAGCTAGATGGTCATTCCTTTGGAGAAGAGTCTCGACTAAGTCGGCATATTTGGGATCTTTGATGGAACATGTTACTAGAGCTGGGCCAAAAACCTCCGCTTCAAATTGATCCTGGTTTTGTTGGATCCACTGGTAGGCTTTGTATGTATCAGAAGAAAGTTTCTTTAGCCGAGCCTCCTGCTGTCCGCTCTGAGAATCAAGATTTTTCAACTCGTTTTCTGCCTGTTGCATCCGGTTTTTCCTTTCCTGTCGTTTCTCAAAGATTGGTGCTCGGCCACTCTTTAAATCTTCGGCTTTAGTTTTAAGGTCTCTCATCTCTCTGACCAAAGATCGCTAAACAAAACATTAACACCACGAAAAACGCGTATCAAGACATGACTTACAATACGCTCATTGTAGGAATCCAGGTCGAAATCTTCCGGCTCTTCCTCCATCTGTCGCGTGATACGATTTATCACCTGTTGCACTTTGGATATTTCTTGCCTGTAGCTCGCGCCTGTTTTCTTTTCTGCTTCAATTTGCGCAGTAAGGTCTTTTATCGCATCTTCATGGGCTTCCATCCTGTTCGCAACTTCGGTAGTGGCGGATTCTGCCCTATTAAACTTCTGGCGCTTGTATTTAACCAAGTCGTCCGTCTTGCGATAATAATCTTGCTTTGCGTTCACTGCTCGCAAAGCAGGGGCCAGCTCGTTTTTCAAGCCCTGTAGTTCACGTTCAAGCTGAGCCCGGTGTTCTTTAATCTCAGCAAAAACAGCCCTATGATCATTGTATCTCACAAGGGGACGTGCAAACTCCAACATTTCAATGCGTCTTTTGACCTGTGCTCTTTCTCTCATTCTTTCGACATCTGCTCTTTGTAGTTCTTGACGGTTTTCCAGGTTGGTGAGGTTATCCCGGTCACCTTTGTTGTCCAAGAGAAGTTTCTTCTGCTCGGCCCTCACCTTCTTGAGAGCATCGTGCCATTCGATCATCTGTTCTCCCGCAGCAGCTCTTTGAGTGGAATACAGCAATTCTACGGGAGAAAGTGCGGCGAATTCGCTGACTTTGTCCTGTGGAAGGAACTGACAGAGATTGTCAACCTGGATCGAGAACGTCTTAGCCAGTTTCAAGACTTGGTTTTTGTTTGCGTCTCTGCCATTGATGGTGAAAGTACTTTTATTGCCGTCATGTTTGATAGTTCGACGAATGATTGGGTTCGTGTCGAATGGAGGGCCGCGCGCCAGCTCAATCTCGATGACTGCTTCTTTGCAGCCATGCTTCACGAATTCCGAGGCGTCTTTTGCACGTCCAAGATGCTAGAAACGAGAATAAGTTAATTTTAATAGCTCGAATCGTTTTCTCATAAAAAACACTCACCTGAGGCCCCCAGCCTAGACCCAAGCATATCGCACAAACCAGAGTACTCTTGCCCGTTCCATTAGGCCCGATTACCATGTTCAGTTTCGGACCTGGAAAAAACTCGGCAGATGTGTATGTGACAAAGTCCTTCAACTTGATTCGTACGATTGCACCAGGCTGGAAATCGCCGTGTGTGTTGTAGCCATCAGGCAGCCCCGCCCTGGTCAATGGGACTTTTTGCACCGGTTTATCTGCGCTGCCTTCATCGTTGTCCTGGTCGTTTTCGCTTGCGGGGGTATCAGTTTCGTCAGGCGCTTCGATTCGTGGTCGTTTGCTGCCATTTGATGATTGCGAAAATGGCGTTGTGCCCCTGGCAGAGCGTTCATCTTGGCTATCGGAATCGTCTTCGACGCGTCTGCGACGTCGTGGACCAACAGATAGTCGTGACGACATCTTCTGCCAGTGGTTTAATCGACTTCTAGCCGCAAAAACGTGTTTAGAAATTGCGCCAGGCGTTCAAAACGGCCGTTGACTCATGTCGAAAACAATCTGCGACATTTCTTTCTTGGTTTCCCCACGCGGCAGTGACGCGAAGACGCGCGCAACGGATTACGTCCGTACATAGAAGGCGGTATGTTACGGCAGAAATAAGCTATTTCCCGGACAATTCCTCTTTCCGCCGCGACCAGATGACAGTCCAAACAAACCCGTGGATCGCATTTTACAAGGTGTTTTTCTTTAAAATAACGTCAGAAAGACAATGGCGCCATCCAAGAAGGTTCTCCGGAGCTTTTTTGTCACCGGTGCAATCATCACCATTACCATTGGCGGCAGTCTTTATGGCGCCGAATTGAAGACCAAGCAAGAAAAAAGAGAGGCAAGCTGGGATTTATTTTCTATTGTGCGATGGATATCTAACTTTTGGAATATTAGGCCAAGGAAAAGTCTTACCAAGCGACGTATGACGAGAAGATTCGATCGCTCCAAAGTGCACGAGAGCTCTTGGTATCGAAAAAGCTCGCGGTCGAGAGACAGCTAAACGACTTGGAGGCAAAAGTGGCAGAAAGGGCGCGCAAGAATCTCACTTCGTCTGCAAACAAACCGAATCAGGATACTTCTTCAAAATGAAATGCATTAATTGAGCTGCTATTCAGGCAGAGAAGCACTTTGCGGCTGCAGACACTGCTCTTTTCGACGGCGTGATGTGCTGCCAAGCACAGGCCATTATCCGATTGCAACTAGCATACAATTGGAGAGCTACTATTCACCGGGGGACCTGCTCTGACGACTGAATTGTGCTGGTTATGCGTACCGGCGCTTCCGGAGCCAAGATACCGCAACATCAAGACCTTTAGTAGGCCTATCGATTTTCACTGTCACCCAGAGCTTGAAGGTCGCCATTTCTAGTTACAAATCGGGCTGCTATACTGGCTTCTAGTATTGAATGGGAACAACCTTGAACCCATTGTCTAGTCAGCCACCGGCAGCGAATACACCGACGTTCGTCATGAACCGCTACAAACTGGGTTGAGAATTCTCAATCCCACGACTATCCCAGGAACGGAACATGAGGATATTTTTTCAAAACACAAGAAACTCGGAACATATCCAGTGGCCACAATTCACTGATCTCGTGGATAAGTTGCTATATGGGATTTGTTTTCGATGAAGAACGTGGCCGGTCACCCACGTCATTGTATATTTTATTCGATTGTACAAAAATCAAAGGACTAGTAGCAACGTTGCTCTATCCAACTTCTATATACGAGCCTGCAAATGAGTGAACGGAAAAACAAAATCCAAAAACGACACAGGGTATAATATCATCAAAAACATGACCAATCTATAACAATCCAAAAGCAAACATTTCCGTATATCTCTTAGCTGTCCTCAAATTATATAATAAAGGGGCGAGTCGTGTATGTATCCAAAACTATGGACCTTTTAAAAAACAGTGTTAAACAATGACAAAGAAAGAAAGAGCGTGGGGTATCTTTATAAATCAATTCAATCATCAATGACCCCTTGGGCCAAGGCAGCCAAGCTGGCTTCATATCTCGCCGGATTGTGATCGCTCAGCATGCCCGACGTAAATTTAAGCTCACCAAAATACGACTCAACATTTCGAATAAACTTGAGTTGAGCTCTTGTAGCCGGCCGGCCTAGCTGTGGATGACTATCATGTGTGGTTGCCGCTGTTGTGAAGGGGTTTCGCTGCAAGACGCGCATAGTATCGACAACAAAGACTTCGCCGGGGGGCAGGAGTTTGGGTGCTGTCATCTCCTCACGCAGGCTTTGAAGCGCAGACCACGCCCAGCTATCCTCACCGAGGCCCTCTCCAGCGTTCATTGGTATTGGGGGTTGATTGACGTAGAATTTATTCACAATGCTTTGCCTTAGGCCTTCCAAAACACGCGAGCGAATATGTGACTTTGAGCCGGTGGTGTCGTTTTTGAAAGACAACGCTACGGCTCGAAAGTCGTGCAAAGTGCCAAGTGATAGACTGGGGACGATGTCTTTCCCATTAATGACGGTTGTGATGAGACCGCGCGTGGCTCGGCGTAGGAAAGGTGACATGCATGCCGGTGGGCCAAATGCATAAACATGGATTGGCCGATTTGGTGGCAGCGAAAAGACTCTATCTGCTTGTTGCTGATGATGGGTTGTTAGAAGCAGAGGACCGGCGGCTTGAAGAGCTGACGCTGTCACGAACGAAGGACCTTGAGTTTGATTGCTGGGCTGCGATACCATAGTCGCCAGGATCGCTGCAACGCCGCCGCCAAGTGAATGTCCGCAAAAAATCACACCGTAGTCTGGAAATTCTTCGAGGGCAGCTTTGATTGTTGCCATGACTCTTCCTCCGCCGCCTTCTAGTAGCCGAGTTGCAGAAGCATGCATGCCTTTATGAACTTTCCAGCTTCGACCTTGCCACTCTAGGTCGTCGTAGTCGCATGTCATGTCTGTCAATATATCTTCAAAGCCCCAGGTTCCTCGCAGGGTCAACACCACGGCTTTGGACTCGTGATCGAGGGAAAGGTAGTGCACGAGTGGAAACCCCGATTCTGTTTCTCCAATGGAGTTGCTACCGCCATCGGGATCAACATATGATGAAAGGAGGATGGTAGATGGGGGAAGACCAGTCATGTTGGAAAACGACCTATGTTCGTGATTATCCGAGTCATGGTACTGAATCGTTTTCTGATTGTCTGGTATCCCCATAACCTTCAGCGCATTAGGGCCGTATGATGCAGACGAAAAACGACAAAAGCGCCGGATATTGTTGACTAAATGATTTTGCGGGAAGATTCCTGGCACAAGGCCGTTGCGATTTAGGCCAACAATCGTTGACTCGTCTTCATATATACTCTTGCGCGGTCGAGGCGCCAGAATCAGGGAGGTTTCTGAGCCAGTTGCCATGGAGTAGATACTAGGAACAAAGGAACGAGATCTTCGGTGTGACGGCGATGAATCATGATTCGAAGTTCTGTTCATATCTTCTGTCCGAGTTCTAGACAGTGAACTGCTACTCCGAAAGTGTGTCCGAGTGACTGAGGATGACCCTGGGCGACTATCAACCGAGCAGATCGAGTATGAATCAGCGTCATTCCTATTGTTGACGGAGAAAAAATCCGACCTTGAGGAAGACCTGAGATGTTGGGGCGCTTTAGCTGTGATTGGAGATGGTGTTGAGCGATATCTGGAGTAGTCCTTTGGAGGCACCCGAGGAAGGGTCTTATTCACGCTCGCCAGCGTAGGTGTCAGAGACCGATTCTCTTTCCCTTTGGGAATTCGAGCTCTTGATGCCGTTGAAGCGCCAGTCAGAGTTTCTGACTTTGGTTTATTGGTTGCTTCTGTCAATACTGGAGTGTTAGAACCACTGGAACTTTTCGTTGCCTTTTTGCCAAGGCCTTTCGCAGTGCTGGCAGCAGGCTTTTCTGTAGGCGTAGCTTTCACTTTCTGCGCAATTTTCGAGAGAGACGCTTTGCCAAAAGAGTTGCGTGGGGTTTCGGAACCACTCAATGAAGAAGAACTAGTTACACGGCGAGGTCGTTTGTCTCCTTTGTCAGTGATTTTCTCTGTGGAGTCAGATAATTGAGGAGTTTTCTGGGCAGGTTCATTCTTGGCCAACTTGGTTTTGCCGGTATCATTGCGTGGATTAGACACATTTTTGGGTTGATGAGATATGCTTCGGCCATGTTTGTTTTTATTAGACAACCTTGGTGAAGTCGGAGCATAACGAAGGTCTTCTGGATGAACATCTGCGCTTTGAGATTCATTGAATGCTGTGCGGAACACTATGGTGTGCTTCGGAAGGCGTCTTGCTCCCATAGAGACTTGCTCGTTGTGGAATCTTTCCTCGATCATCATTGTCCCCGGCGGAGCAGCGATTTCGGCGGTATCGTCATCATAGACATCGACCGTGACGGTGCGTGCTGTCACTAGGTCTGTCCTTACGGACGCACGACTACCTTTTGGTAGTTGTTTCATAATGTATAGACGAATGTCCTCGTCGGATAGCTGAGGTTGTTCTTCCGGCGAGAAGTTCCAAGGCTGGCCAGGGGTAGTTGGCCGCGAATCAACATGTTCTAATGCCTCGAAGGATTCTTCGTTCCTCCCGGGAGCCATAAATGACGTTGGTCGAGATGATAAACTGTTCGTGATACTCTCTGCATACTCTTGTGTCTGAGTGCCGATGACGTCAGCCCTCAGGCCATTGTCCAAGATCACGACATCCCAGATAATGACTTCGCCCTCACTTTCGCGTAGTTGCCTCTCGGTATTCAGCCTTCCCCAGCGCTGCAATAGGGCAAACCCAATTGAGCCGACGAGGAGATCCCCCACTCCCACCAAATCATTGCTGTCGCCTCCTTCGTTCTTGCTGAATTCGCGGTGGATGAGTGTGATGATGGCAGCAATGGCTCGAGAAGATTCCGTTGAACCTAGGATTGCATCAAGCGTATAAAGCAGGTTCTGGGTCAGGTTCGATAACGAAGAAAGCGCGACTTCAGAGAGATGGAACCCCGCAGCCGCAAAAAAGGAGGCCGAGGTCACTGTCGAGTGCAACGCTTCTAACTACGAGCCGTTGAAACAAGTCAGTTAGTCTGTTTATAGAAAAATTATCTCCTCGAGGTTGCGTACACTGCGTTCCAGGATGGATTCTGCTTCCAACCGGCCAAATTCACCATTGCTGCGTCCTGCCACATCGCGGCCGGCCCTTGTCAAGACGGCTTCTACAAGGGCTCTGCTGAGTTCTAGACCTGTGAGAGTCGTGACTCTGGCCCCTCCGATGGCCGCGCCGCCGAAATATGTCCCAACGCGTAGAGAAAGCGACGTCGACTGGGCGAAGAAAGATACCACGGACGCAATCGATCTCGGGAGTAATGTTGCGGCGATGGCGGCAGGGCGACTTATCGATTTCGAAGGATCGTTTGGATTTTTGTCAACGGTGGCGCTGGGGCTTTGACGCGAATCGTGAGAAGAATCCTGGATCAGTGAACGTTCAGTCATGACTTGACGATATCATCGTGGATTCGGCACTGTGTGGTTGAGGTAGTGATTAATTATACAGAAGCGGGAAGGAGCAAGCCAGACGCGGGCAGCGAGAAAAACAATAAGAATTATCAGGCATCATTAGCCACACGATCCAGACGCCGTCTGGTCGAGAATACCAATAAGACGCAGGGTCGATCAAAGTCTACGTCAGGGCTGAGGCGTGCCTGAAGCCTGTGTTTGTCTGCATGTGATCGCCCCACGCATCGGAGATCCCACTGCTCAACAATTTATCCTTCTCCTCGTCATTCTCGCCCATTGGACATTGAGCCCTGAATCATATCTATGCAGGCCTAGACCAGGTCAATCGGCAAATAACGCGTGCCCACGTCAGTCCACGATAATTTGATATTGTTGACGCGATACGCAGTTCATCACGTCTGCCAATCAGCAACCCCGATTTGTTATTCATGTGCGTCGACCTCAAATTGGTATCAACGCCGAATGGCGCATTGGATCATGGTGAATTCATGTACAGTGATTCTATCTGTGGAATATATGCCGAAGATACAGTATTTACAACAAAGATTTCAAGTCGCCGCCGTATTGGACTCGCCTGACGACATCCCGGCCGCATTCACCAACAGATGGAATACCAGCAACCAACATGCTTAGGTGAAAATCTGCAAGCAGGCCTTGGAATACGGCTTTGGCGCCTTCTTTGCCGTTGATAGCATAGCCGTACATCGCTGGCCTGCCAACAAAAACAGCCTTGGCACCAAGGGCAAGGGCTTTGATGATATCCGACCCTGTCCGGATGCCCGAGTCAAATAGGACAGTCATGTCTTTTCCTACTGCGTCGACAATCTCTGGGAGAACCTCGAGAGAGCCAATCGCCCCATCCAGTTGTCGGCCTAGATGTATTGCGACATTAGCGGCGTGTTAAACAAAAGAAATAGCTGCAACTCACCACCGTGGTTAGATACAACAATTCCATCACATCCATATTTCAGCGCATTTCTAGCGTCCTCTACGTGCTGGATACCCTTCAGTATAAGAGGGCCGTCCCAGTTCTTTCGCAGAAAAGCGACATCTTCCCAGGTGTGGTTGGATCCGAAAATGCTCTGCACCCACTCTCTAGAAGAATCCACGATGTTATCTTCAGGCTTAATGCCATTTTCTTTCTCATATTTGGCACGAAATACGGGATCTGTCAGGCCGAATTCCGTGCCAACTCCGGCAAGAAATGGCAAATATCCATTGTCAAGATCTGCGGGCCGCCTGTGATGGACAAATCAGCTAGATCTCAATCATTGTGGAAACGAGCCTTACCAAGCCAAGGACCAGGTATCCAGGGTGACCACGAGAGCTTCGAATCCATTTTCCTTTGCTCTTTTTAATAGAGACAACGTGATATCGTTGTCGCGCGGCCAGTATAGCTGATACCATCTCTTACCGCTTCCACTGCTGGCAGCTACGCTTTCAAACGAAGAGCCAGATGCCGTGCTTAAGATATATGGAACATCAACTTCGGAACATGCCTCTGCAAGCCCTGTCTCTTTTTCGGCATGCGCAAGAGCTTGGACTCCAATGGGCGCCATTAACAAAGGATGAGGATATTTCTGTCCAAACAACTCAACGGAAGTATCGGCCTCAGACTAGAAGAGACCAGTCAGCAAACTGAATAACCCCCTTTGCAAGGAAATCCTGCAAACTCACTACTCTTAACATCTTTGGTATTCTGGGGTTCCGTCAGTCAACAAATCAAATGGATATGTAGTACTGTGCCTCATACGTACAATTTCCATTGGCGAAAAGCAAGACGGTTGCTGTCCATGGTAGCCTTCTCGCCAGCGCCACCAGCGATATAATTGAACGCGCGCGCATCCATCATTTGGCGCGCTTGCTCCTCAAGCTTCCGGGGATCTGTCGTAACCACCGGGCGGCCGCCGGCATACATGGAATTTGCATATATCGTTTGCTGATATTGGCCATAATTGTCGGACATTGTGGCGGATATTCACGGCAGACAGCCCCACGAGTATTCAAGCGAATAATGTGTAGTATACCGCGTAATTCAATGACAGGAATACTTTGTTGTTGAGAGAAGGCAAAGCCAAAATGACATCAACCGGGGCCTAACTATGGAGGAAGTGGGGCAGCACGGGCCTCGGCTGTTTCCGTTTTGCTGCCTTTATTTTCAGGCACCAAGCGATAAACACCGCTAGTGCGCACTGATGTTGATTCAACCTGCTCACTTCATTGCGGAAGGTCTGGGTCAATCGCTTGGATATTGACTGGCTTCGACCGCTGAATCAATCAACTAGTTCAGATGTTGGCGATTCAGGTATCATGCGGTCCCTTTCTTTTGTACTTGGTGGCCTTTCTCTTTTGGCAGTCTTGATATCGATTTTCTTCAATCCTATTTTGTCATCAGTGTCGACCTTATTTAGGAATACTGTCTGTTCATCACGACCTCTGATTTCAAAATCTCCATACTCTCCCAGTTGGAGCACGTGGTTTCACCCTGAGCGTCTGAGCTCGACATTATCACCAGCGCGGTTTCAAGAATGGAGCATTCTTCATCAATTGGGAGGAAACGGCCCTTGGATTCAAAAAGTTACGCCTGGTCTACCAGAGAACTCACCACCTGAACACTGTAGTGTAGAGCAGGTGCATCTGGTGCGTGGTTAGATGGAAATATAATCACATACGACTGACATAACGATTTTGTATCTCGCCTTTGTAGCTTTCGCGCCATAGTGAGCGATATCCAACAAATACTGCTGGAAAGCGTCATTTAGCACTCGTCAAACGCTTAAAAGATCTAGACGTTCCTTTAAACGGCTCACTTTCCTTTGTCAATAAATGGACCTACTTCACTCAAGACCCGCAGCAAGACTTTGATCAACTCACTTCCACTGGACCATATGCAGGCACGCTCGGGGCTTTTACCACAGGCACTCGCTTCCGTACACGGTATGGCCATTTATTGCCTCAAAACAAGAAAACTAGGATCTGGGCGAGCGACTCGCAGCGTGTCATAGACACTGCCAAATATTTTGCTTCCGGGCTTTTTGGCGCTGATTGGGAAAAGGACGGGAAAACCGAGGTCCAGGTTATACCAGAGACTTTGGATCAACACACTGACACTTTGACACCTGGAGACACTTGTGTGAAATTTATTGAAGACACGGTTCTAGGGCATGACTATGGAAAGAACATGCTGGCAGCGTTTCAAAACGCATATATTCCTCGCATAGCGCAAAGACTTCTGTATGAAGAAGGAAATATAGCTCTTGAGGGGTTTTCCAACCTGGAAGTATACAGCATGCAGGAAATGTGCGGGTTTGAAACTATCGTACGTGGCTCTAGTCCTTGGTGTGACGTTTTCACAACGGAAGACTGGGATCATTTCGAATATGCGCGAGACATTCTTCATTACTATAGGGCCGGCCCTGGAAACAAATACGCAGCAGTGATGGGATGGCTATGGCTGCACGCCACGGGACAGCTTTTGAAGGCTGGTCCCAAAAACGGAACCATGTTCTTTAGTTTGTACGTTGGAACCTATTGATTTCAAAGAACTTTTGAGCTGATAAATTTCCAGCGTTCATGATGGCGATATAGCTCCAGTCCTAACGGCTCTGGATATATTTCAAGATGCCAAATATGACCCAAATCTCCCCGTGACGCACATTGCCAAAGACCGCAAATGGCGCGTATCTACAGTCATGCCAATGGGAGGACGACTTACCTTGGAACGGCTTCAGTGCACATCGAACTCGTCGGAAGAGGCGTTTGTCCGTATAAATATCAACGACGGTGTTGTTCCGTTGCTCGACTGCGATTCTGGTCCGGGAAAAAGCTGTCCTCTAGATCAGTTCATAAGAAGGATCCACGAAAAGAAAGTACAAGTTGGAGAATTTGTTGATGTGTGTGGGACTAGTGGCATTGATACAGGAATTACTTTCCTGAGACAGCCAGATAAGTAGCCAATCGAATCATGCTTATAGCCATCAATTTCTAGCATTATCTAGTGAACATGAGCTACATTGGAGTCAAGGCTAGTCTATGCTAAGCTTTCAAAAACGAGCACTTTCAATCGCCAAATGTGCAGGGGGGGTTTTCGTTCTCCAGAATATGTGATCCAAATCATTCCCAGAATTGTGATTTTAACTCATCAGAGCTTTTGGAGCTGGTTTTGTACTGGATAAAGTGGCGTTCATGGGTCAAAGTCAGCAAAATAGCTTTCCAAACGTGCAAGCTCGCAGAAGAGGCGTTGCTGGCAGTGTCGAAGATGCTCAAAGATGATGATAGACTTCCATTCTCAGATATAACAGTGAGTGAATGGAAAGAAAGGCGTGCTTCTACCATTCGATCCGGATAAATGTTGTGGGCCACAAAGTTTTATTTAGGAACGATTTCAGGTTTCAGATCTTTAAATATATTTTTGGCTATAATTTGCTTTAATAGATTCGGATAGACTCTATATCACCGGATTAAACAAATAACTTGGGCTGCGATTGTGGTAAAACTAGGCTAAAATTCACTTTATTCCAGTTCCTCTGGTGTGGGATGGCGTTTTGATCTGAATATAGTCCCCATTTCTACATATCAGTACTTAAAGCTGCTAATTGGTGGAAGTTTGTGCACTCCAAATGAAATTTACGAAGAAATTGTGCTGTGTGAAAAAATGTCCTCTTCTATACTTGGTTGTTGCCTCATTGCTGAGGCAACGCGGCAAGGGGCAAAACAAACCGAGCAAACATGGTCGGCGGCGAAGCGAAGTCGGCGCGAGAAAAGAGTTGTAAGAGCTTCACTTTTTCCAGTAGCTATCACCCCGCGCACAAAAACCGAACTGCTTTGTCACAAGAAGCTCATTTTCCGACGGCTTGAACTTTGACAGTGTTCTATTCGTCTTTTTTTGTGCTTTCCTCTCTTGTGGCGATCAGATTCTGTTAGAGACTCCTCGCGATGGAGTACCACTTCGTACCGCAAGAAGAACGTGCGCGCGACGATAAAGGAAACCTTCTCCCATGGGGATATGTGTACCAAGAGTGAGCCGGTCCTCTCATGTCTGAGAATCTATTTTTGAGTTGATAAAAAACTAACATGATCCCTTTCAGTGAGACGCGGAACCCGCGACGCCCTCCAGAGGAGTCTGGCCCATTTGGACGACGACGAAATGCTCGCTATGACCACGCTCGATCTCGCACTCGCACTGGCACACCAGCCAAAAAGGAGAATCCAAACGTAGCCGAGTTTGGTCGACTCTTTGCACAACAGCAGGAGGAGGAAAAGGCAGCGCACAGCACCCTCCCCAAGTCGTCATCGTCATCAAACCTCGAAGGGTCAAGGAAGCCCGTTGAAAAAGTTGCGACCGAGTGTATTATCTATGGATACAAGAATAAGGATATGGAGTGGAAGGTTATCGACAAATATGAGCGTATTTCGCAAGGCTTTGTTTGCGAAGACTATCCTCGCAGCGATCCTAGCGTCTCCAACAAGTTTTCTCAGCTCCTCAGTGGTGGCGACGTAGTTATACGGTCGAATCTATCTGCCGATGCGAATCGCAAATCCAAGCGTTATGCGGGGGGTCTTCACTGGATTAAAGTCACCTTTGACTCGACAACTGCCGCCGATCGCGCTTGTTTTTTCTCTCCCCAGGAAGTCGATGGCCATCTCGTCTTTTGCGAACTGTATCATGGACAAGGCCCTGCGGAGGATATTCCCATACCGAAAGAATCGTCAGAGGCAGCTCGTACACGGTCCAAGGTGTATCACACACTCACGACTTCCCACTCGGCGGCATTCCTTCAAGGCAGAGAGCCAGAGAGGTCAACTCTGCCTAGATCCTTCGCCATGAATAACCTCAGCGCTGTCAGCGATATTGACGAAGGAGATTCGCAGCTCTCTACTGCAACCGCCAGCTCAGCAACCGCCACTGCCACCGCCGTCGAAGAAGCCCCGACCCTTCGTCAACGAACAGTCCAAGGAACAACGACAGAGCCGAAACCAGAGTCAGAATTCATGACTCACATTCCGACAGTTCGACGAGCAGTTCTCCGCCCAGTCAATGAAGCCCTCCCACCTCAACCAACCATGGTTGAGCGTGTTCTTCGTTCTATCCCAATCCTCAGCTGGTTCACTGGAGATATCGTGGGAGATGGCCCGCAGTTTGGTGACGATGGTGCTTTTGATTATGTCAAGTCGAACTTTTACTGGCGGTTCTGGTACATGATTGACCATGTTCTGGGAACTGACATTTGTGGCTTGAAGGAGGATTCGTAGAAAAGGACCAAGTGACGACGAAAAGTTTTGATTGTTATCCTTGAGGGATGAAAACACGAGAAGCCAGGACCGGCTTAACCTTTCTCGACACCGCTTTGCATATTTTGAATGACGCGGTCGTTCCTTCAGCAACCACACCGGCGCCGTGTACTACACTTCGTCAAGACTGCCTCATTACAAGGATTGTCATTGGCAGGTGGTGATTGGCGTACCCTGCAACACTGGCACTGCATCCCGGATACCTATTCTCACGGTCCATATGCGACTCGACACACCTCTCTTTCCAACGAATTCATGTCAAACTCGTTGCTACTAGCAGCTTCATTTGTTGTGCTCATCTCTTACATTTTTGTGTACGTTATCCTCAAAACTCTTCGAACAAAGTCGACACACAGTTGGGGGACTTTTTATGGCTTTACTATTGCATTTGTGGTATTTGATATGGCGAGGCGAATTGTGTACATCAACATTATTTAGCGAACATATGTAGACTATGCTGTTTACAACCTCAATTTCAACTTCAAAAGCACGTTGTGGCATGACTACACTGTACGGTCTTAGTAATAAAGCGTTAGGGTTTAGCCGAGCAGAGCCGCAGATGGCTTCAAGCAGCGAACACGCGCTTCCACCAGGGTGCCTGCCAATCCACTCGCAATATTGCCCCTAGCACTTCAGTAGCAACGAGTAGAAAAAAAAGTAACCTCTCCCATTAACTAGCTCGTAGATCAGAGCACGCTGGACCATCTCGACGCAAAAAGTCGAGAATTCGGCTCGGCTCATTCTCCACACAAACCGCTGATTGGCCGCACCAATAAATCAGCGGGTATTCGCGAATGCGCTCCGAGCTTCAACCACGACGACATCCCCTCTCTTCTATCCCGACCGCCTCATCCTTACTACACTCGAATCGAGAAGAGTTTCGCCCTTGTTCGGACTCTTTTTTCCTCTTCCGACTGTCTCGTCGCGCCATCTGCTCCTTTTTCCTGCGTCTGTGTGTGACCAGGATTGTACGATAAGCGGCCGTATCTCCCCCGCGCCTTTCTCGCCAATTTTCTCGTCTTTTCTTTCACACCGTCGAATCTTTCAAGATGGATCAAGCCAAGTTGGCCAAGCTCCAAGCGAGCGTGCGCATTGGTATGTCTGGTTTTTTTTATGTTTGGGAATTTTTGGAGGTCTAGAGCAATCACATGACGTGGATTTAATTCGTTGGGGAGTCTCGAAGAAAAAAGAGTCAAGACACTGGGGGAAGAGCAAGGGTCATGAAAAGCGTTGTAATGGGGTGATTTATTGTTTTACACTGGATGCTAACTCGTTTTTTTGTGCAGGGTATGTAATGACTTCGCCTCCGATACACAGCTTCCTTCTACCTCGAACCGATTCGTTTGATCGAAAAGCAAAACCACAAAAAACCACAAGCGACATACAAAACAGCGAAAACTAACAGCATGACAGAGGAAAGGGTACCCCCCGCCGCAAGACCAAGCGCGTCCACAAGAGCTCTACCACCGACGACAAGAAGCTCCAAGCCACTCTCAAGAAGATGAACGTCCAGCCCATCCAGGCCATTGAGGAAGTCAACATGTTCAAGGAGGATGGCAACGTTATCCACTTCTCCAACCCCAAGGGTAAGCCCTTATCCCTCGATATAAATAGATATATGAAAACGGTGGAAAAGAAGAAGAAAGACAAAAACTGACATGGTCATGTTCTAGTCCACGCCGCCGTCCCCTCCAACACCTTTGCCATCTACGGTAACGGCGAGGAGAAGGAGCTCACCGAGCTTGTCCCCGGTATCCTGAACCAGCTTGGCCCCGACAGCCTTGCCTCGCTCCGCAAGCTTGCCGAGAGCTACCAGAGCCTCCAAAAGAGCCAAGGTGAAGGCAAGAAGGATGACGAAGATGAGGATGACATCCCTGACCTTGTCGAGGGTGAGAACTTTGAGGGTACCGTTGAGTAAACATAAAAAAGGGAATAGATTGAATAATTTTTTTTCTTTCTCTCTCTTCTATTTTACCTAGCGACGGCATTTTTCAGACCAGGCGACGGGATATATCGACCACGCAAATACCAAATTTTTGATGTAATGTCACTATCAAACTCTTAAAAGTGCAGGAAGCTGCTGGCAAAAGAAATCCTAAAATTTTTGAAGATTTGCGTGTCGAAATCAATCATAAAAAGTACTCAACCTATCTATTGATATGTCGGTTTGGAAGCACTCTTTCAGCAGCTCCCCGTTCGCATTATGCTAGAGGGTTTGCATGTGCAAGAACATACGCATTAAACGCATTACGTGTAAGATACAGTAGAAACACGTAGCCCATGGATTTATCTCTCATCAAAATCGATTTGTACATCTGATTTCTATCATTATCTCGTTCTCAAAAATTGTATTACATGTCAAAAAAGTGCCATTACAATGCACCGAGTTTCTTCGATATATCGATTTCGGTCCAATCCCACAAATTCTTCGCCAACTCTTCATCTTCCAAGAATCTATTGCGGGCAAGTCTCACCCCAATCGGCGTATAATAACCCCCATTCACCAACTCATCTCGACGAGCACCAGCCGCAGCCCAGAGCTGGTTCAGTGCTCCGGATTTTGCAGATCTGAATGCTACTCTCATTGCCACTGACAATGGATATTTGGCAGTCAGATTAGTTTCTCGCGTGCCATCGTACAACTGCGTTGACACGATGCCCGGGTGAATCGCCACGGATTTGATAGCGGGATAGCGCCGCGCGAGTTCGGATGCAAAGAGGATGTTGGCAGCTTTGCTGATGCCGTAGCGTTGCCATGTACTCAGCCCCAACAGGGTTTCTGTTGATGTCATGGCTTCATAGAGGCCATGGGTTGCAGGTGCCATGCTGTTGGCCGCGCTGGCCACGGTGACGACGCGCACGTCTGCGTCTGACTGCTTCGTCGTGGTTTTGAGTAGCGTTGGGAGAAGAAGCTTGGTGAGCAGGAAATGTCCGACGTGGTTAGTACCGAATTGAACCTCGTATCCGTCGGGCGTCGTGACGGCTGGTTCGGCCATGACGCCGGCGTTTAGCACGAGGAGGTCGAGTCTTGAGTTGTTGCGAGTGAAATGCTCGGCGGCTGCCTTGATAGAAGAAAAAGAAGCCAAGTCGAGCGGGATGTATTGGATATCCACTGCAGACGATGAAGATGCAGACAGCTCATTTTGGATAGATTTGATGGCATCCAGTGCCTTGGATTCTGTCCTGCTAGCGAGATAGATCCGCGCCGGATTGTGCTTTGCCAGCTGGAGGATGGTCTCTTTTCCAAGACCAGAGTTTCCTGGATATCAACTGTCAGCCTATATTCCAGTTTCTTCTTCTTTAATGTTGATAAATACCTCCAGTGACTAAAACAACCTTTCCCGAAAGATCGTGAATGTCTCGCTGCGGGTTAAACGAGTACCCAACCAGCCCAAAGGTGAGCTCGCTGAGACTTGGGAACGCTGCTGTCCACATCTCGGTAGGATTGAGACTGTTGACAACAAAACTGTATACAGCGTGTATGTCCTCGGCGAGCGTTGACCGAGCTTCTCGACTCCGGTCTGGGGTGGTTGTTGTTTGTGATGATGCCATTGAGACGATGTGGAGTAATACTACTAATTACATCCGGGAACAAGCAATTAAATAAAGCCCAGGTCGTCGAGAATCAGTAGCGCGTCAAGAATTATAGATAATCTCAGACGATCGAGGTACTGTCAGTATTATAGGTCGGACATGTCTTGTAATTAATGATGGAGAATGCGGAGTCGAGATGCACGGATGGTGGCGATAGCGCTGTCCCGAAATCCTCGGCAAGCACTTGACACTCAATCTGATGATCAAAAATTAATCAAAGTGAAAGAGTATTCTTTAGAAAAAATATTACTCTCGGCACACAGTGCAGTCATTTATTTTGAATAAAATCATTAACATTTGTGGTCGCCAGATGAGCCTGGCATCTCAGCTGTGATCAATAAAGCTATAGGGAAAGGAATTACTATTTTCTATAATAATTGCAAAAGAAGTGGACTTTCCATGGTTAATTAATATTGATACATGATTTTATTATATGCACATAATGCTTTGGCTGATATATACTTCCCAAGCTCACACAATATTTTAGACGGCTTCGGGAGGTCGCTTCAAACACGTATTGATATATATAGCCTTAGGTATATCTTCTGTCACAGGCCCTCATCTTTTCCATCCACCATCCATTTCATGGACGATACGAGTGTTGCTATCAAGCTCATTAAGCGCGGATGAACCCAGTTCATGCGACGCGTTCATTGGCACCGTTGGCGTTCCATCCAACTCGGTTTTCTTCGCACCGTTCCACATGGGATCCTGCGATATGTTTCTGTTGTTGTTGCGACGAGGGCGAATATAGAAGAAAAACACAGCGGCAAATATAGCTAGGATGCCGACGATGGCTACACCCACTCCGACCCCGGCCTTTGCTCCCGTCGAAAGACCGTTGGAAGAAGATGAGCCTTCGGATACTGGAAGACTTGAATTTGTTTCTGCGGAGACCGGAGGAGCGGTCATAGTTGGAGAAGAAGATTGTGTGGTAGAAGTTGAATCGCTTATCGTTGTGGTGGTGGAGGTAGAAGAGGAGGACGACGAGGAGGAACCTGACAGACTTGTTGTTTTTGTGCCAGAAGTAGTCGAAGCAAGTGTGGTTATGGTAGAAGTTGGAGGATTGGTTTTTATTGGGAGATCACTTGGCTGCCATCGAATCGAGACTCCAAGTGCCTGGAAGTAATTGGTGACGCTGATATCTATTGTTGCCGGGATTTCTGCTTCCGTGTTGTACGTTACCATGGCCGTGGTCCACGTAAGGAGCGACTCTTGGACAGTGCATGGATCGATTGAGGCCCATGGATACATGGTGAAGTCCATGGAATCTCGGCATGCGTATCCACTAAGAGCCGATATTGATTAGTTTTCATTATTCGTAGTGTTTTTTGTCTTTCGCTGCTTCATGACCAGGGGGGGCTTGAGGGTTACTCACGTAGGGCAACACGTCGCTCTATATTCCGTAGATTTGCCACTAGTATGAGTGCTCGCATCGCATCCAAGCGTGTATGATTCAGGGCAAATTCCCGGCGAAAAGTATGCGTTTGGCGCCCATCCTGATGGAACACACGCAGACGTGCTCGTTGTAGGTCCGAGATGAATCCAAGAATAACCACCAGGGAGACTCGCTTCCCCCGCTAGGGAAGTGACCTCTAGATAAAGGTCATTGAGACAACTGCCACCCGGGTTGAACTTGGTTGTTAACGGAGCTACTGCAGTCGCAGCGGTAGTCGCATCGCCAGCACTCGTCTTAGAAGACATCCTCGCTAGTCGTCTCAAAATGAGAATTTCTCTTTATCGCACCTTGTTTTCTTTGCGGTATATTGAGGGCAATCAAACTCGACGCGAGACTATTGTCGTAGCTTCATTCTTCGGGGCAAGAAAAAAGACCGAAATGCAAAGTTGTAAGTGTTGACTGAGAAGTATGCGAACATGGTTTTGTTTCACGCTTGAGAGAAAGTCAAGAGGCTGCAAGGATCGAAATAAAATTAATTATTACAGCTGAGTCTCGTTCGTTAGCGTTACTACTTCAAATCTTAGTAAATTGTGAACTAGTATGAATAAAAACAATGCCCCTGATCATGCTGACCTTTTTTCCCCAGACTAACCCAAGTGAGTCGCATTGAACACGGACCGAAACTTAGTGTATACGCCATTCTAATGTTGCTGGAATTCGTTATCTCATTTACGTACAATGTTACCCCTTGGCAAGTCTTACTGGGAAGATCTATCAATTTTGTCATTTGGCGCTTTCTCATTCCTGGCTGGTTGTGTAGAGAAATATATACTCTATTTTAGCCTCTTTTTGTTTTTCTTTTTCCCAGAGAGAATGGTTTATGTTGTATTATCTTCAGGCTAAAGTCTAGGCCCCCAATACTTTAAAGTATATAACGTCGTATCCAATGTTCTATAGAGTTTAGTGCGTGCCACACTCAAAAAGCCTAAACGCCGAACGGCAAAGAATCCGTCGCATCACTAGCCTTAATAGGGCATTTCAGTCGCAGGATTACTCTGAACAGCCCGCCCTGATTGGCCTTATTTAAGGGCTTGCAAGGTTGTTCGAGACGGACTGTTCAAGAGGCTTTAATGAGGACGGAATGGCGAAATCAATTGGAACATGTGGGAAAACCGGTACCTATCATCGGCAAAATAATAATTAGCTCTTGCTTCTATGAATAATATGTCAATTTCACTGTATATGCACAATAGTGGAGCTTGAGGGAAACATGTGGTTGTGTTGACATAATTTTAATATTATTCACTGGGTTCGAAATGACCAGTTGACCCCTGGCCGCTTTCTAAGTTCGGGGCAGTGTCACAAAACTCAATACAAACTGGAGGTTTAAGGACATCAGGATGAAGAATCTTTATGCGAATATCTGGACATGGTCTTTTACTTCTTAAGCGAAAGAGAGCTTACATAATATCACACCTACAGCCACGCTAGTCGTGTCAATTCATGTCGGATGAACGTGTGGCGTTCTTCTAGAAGCTGTCACAAGCATGGCCTTTTTTCTAAAATAAGCGGTTCTAGGATACGGAACTACGAATACCAAACTTGGCTCCGATATCGAGAACCCAAAAATTGCCGTCGAAATTTGGTTAGCGATTGCTGTCCACTTACGCTTCAATTGTGTGGAGCAGTAATTTTGTAGAAAGAACGTTGTTTCAAAATGGCACCAATTTATCCCTTGTTTCCAGTACGGGAGTCTGGCCATCTTCAAGTCTCCTCTATACACTCAATATACTACGAAGATTGCGGTATCTTAACCGGTGTTCCTGTCCTATACCTACACGGAGGTCCAGGAGAAGGTACATACATGTCCCTTGCGTACTATTTTCGCCGTACTAATTCCATGCCCAAGGAATCGTCGACTCAGATAGACAGTACTTTGACCCAACCCACTACCGCAGTGTCCTCTTTGACCAGCGTGGGTGCGGGAAATCTCTCCCTTCTGCCTGCCTTGACGATAACACAACCTGGACGCTTGTCGCCGATATTGAAGCTCTGCGACAACACCTCAAGATCGAAAAGTGGATAGTATGCGGCGGTTCCTGGGGCTCAACCCTATCACTGGCCTATTCCCAGAAGCATGCTGATCGCTGCATGGGTCTGATCCTTCGTGGGATCTTCACCATGCGCCACGAAGAACTGGAGTGGTTTTTCCAAAAGGGCGCTGACATGCTATTTCCCGATTATTTCGCACCTTTAAAAGCTTGTATTCCCGAGGCAGAAAGAGGCGATATGATAGCAGCTTACTATAAGAGACTCACCGGCGATAATGAGGAGGAGAAACTGAAATGTGCTGTTGCATGGTGCAATTGGGAGTGCTCGACAGTCAAATTGGTTGTGGATCTGGAAACCGTCAAAAACGCCGAGAATCCCAAATGGGCGCTTGCGTCTGCTCGTATTGAGTCTCACTTCTTTGTCAACGGTGGATGGATGCGTGACGGGCAGTTGATCGAGGAGGCATATAAGATTAAGCACTTGCCGATATTTATTGTTCAGGGCAGATATGATGTTATTTGCCCGGCAAAGACGAGTTGGGATTTGTATCAGGCGCTTGGAGGAGAAAAGAATCCGAATGTGGAGTATTTAATTGTACCAGATTGCGGGCATAGTGCACATGAGAGCAAGATTGAAGAGGCACTGGTCGATGCGGCGGAAAAATTCAAGGCGCTGAAGATGTAACGGGACAAGACAATGTGAACTATGAACTGTGAAAACGTTGACAGCGACAACTATATGCTTGAAGAACGCTTACAGAGAGATTAGCGTATCCCCTTTCCTACTCTCGAATTACAGCGTCTCCTCGATTCCATTTATGTGATGGAAGGGCATATTTAGAAATAACCCTAACCCTAACCTCCGTTCCATGATAAGTGATAGTAGTACCATTATGCAAGGCACTGTACACAACAAAAATCATCATTGAGCCGAAAACTGGAAAATTACAGTGGACTAGCCTGGTACGATGAATACTGTACTATCCGACTAAACTTCAACTGATATGCTCAAGTAACTCAGCGTGGGCTGTTCAATCTTATATATCCTCCGAATCCTCCTGAACCTTTGTTGCCCTGCCGTGTACGAGAGAGACTTGTGTTTCATGTTCAACTTCACCATCTTTGTTTACTAAAGGAACGAATTAAATTTCTTTGTTACTCGGTCGATAATTGACTGGTAACTAGGACATATCGTAGTACAGGCGAGTTTGAGACCTCCTTCATATCAAACAATCACTTTTTCACTTCCAAGGCACCCTAGTTGGGTTCAGTATTTTTAAATGTTCACTGAAAGTGTTTCTGTTTGTTTGTGACAACTTCTAACTTGATTTATTGTAAGGAACATGAGCTAACTATACACTGGAAACGAGTAAAATACAAAAACTACTATATTCATACTAGTACAGTTATTCGGAGGCTACAAAGAGTGTACGGAGTAAATTGTGAAACAAATGCCTGGCGTGCTTTTGGTTCTAGCCAGATTAAATGATTGGCACGTATTACATCGAATATGTAGCGAGATGGCCTTGGCTGCGCTTACTCATGTCAATGTAGTTCATATATCGGAGACCACGGGCCGCGTAGAATTAATCTTGGCCGAGTAAAGAAACCTCTTCAAAAGTCCAGTTCAACATGTTGGCTCGAACAAGCAGGATTTTTTTGACACGTCCGGGACTGTTCTTTTTCAATTTCCTAGACATTGCTCTCATTATATTGTGGCTTGCTAAAGGCTCCTTGTCCTCGTTCGACTACATCGTGGATAATGAATGCGACCATCATGAATGGCAAGATACAGTATGGGCCGGCTATGATGATGCTATCACAGCTGTTCGTTTGCACCATTCCCCAGGCCCTTATAAAACTTATTACTGCAGAAAATAAAAGAGGAGCACAAAAGACTGACAATTGACGGTGGCAGGCAGAAGTGGCTTATGGCTATCTCATGGAAATTAGAACTGCTATACAATATTCGCGACGGAGAAACCAATTGGACCGCAGGCAGGCCAGGACTTTAGCAATTTTTGAAACTATTTATGGGAAAGCTATATTTGGTCCATCTGACGGTCGGGTTGTTTGGCGTCAAATGAATGCGCAGGCATTCAGACGGTTTGATAAAATACTGGGTACTCACCCAATTCCAGTGTCAATGATGAAAAAAGGGCTAATAAAAAACCATGACATATACAGATAATGTAATCAAGATAGCCTCTCTCAATGATGCTGAGCCCCATGTAACAGCACATTACCATATGTATTGTGATGATGATATGATTGTGCCATTCGCAGTTGATGCACAGGGCCAGAGTATGAGAAGCTCCTTCCCACCCATCTCATTGATAGAAAATTCATATAAATAACAGGCTACAAACAGATTGGTACTTGGACACAAGGCCACTAGAAGATGGTGGAGGAGAAGTGTTAACTTTCCGTGCAATGTGCAATAACGATATTATGTCTTTCTCATGGGATGCTTTGACTGGGAGAAACTATATGACCGCTTACTGCCCGGATTGGGTAGAACACTGGAGCATGTATGGCCCGCTTTCAACCTACCGCGATAGTAGAGGCCTTTCAACTCCGGTTTTACGAGGCACTGTCCATATTACTCAGATTGCGCTATCTTTCATGACAACTTCCGTGTTGCGCGAACTTGCATATGGTCCGTATATACTGGGAAACGATGTACTAGGTAGGCTATTGTTTTCTTATCCTGTCAAAGGAGTACTATTTATCATGGAACAAAAAGCATCACTGACCAACTTCTACCAGGGGACGTAAATTGCGAAGCCCTAGGTGGTTCTGGGCTTGGGAATACTGGTCATGGATGGCCGTGCATTACCTGGCTTGCTCGGACGAACCCTCAACGTGCAGCAAGAAACGCTGGTAAGATTGGGCTGACTGGAATATTTTCTTGTGCATAAAACAAAATACTAACTACGGCACCTTTAGACAGTTTTGCATACCTTATAACTGGTAAGTCAACCACCCTCACAAACTCCGTGTCTGTCAAGTTACTCACCATGAATCTTTGAACTCTAGCGTTGTACTTAGACTATGCCGACTGGAGAAGCGGATATAGCATTCCGACGGATTAGCTCCAGCCTATCTTAATCATGATAGAAAGGGGGTGAGAGGAAGAGACCAATTTATGTATGAGAGCTCTACTAGAGCGTTTCATTTTGTATCACATTTCAAGTGGTCTTGTCGTCATCGCTTTAATATGGGGCGTTTATGCTAACATTGACCTGAAAATTTAATCATGTTTTATGCTGATTTACCTGGAGCAATAAAAAGACAAGAAAATAGGGGGCGAATTCCCAGACCTTAAAAAAACCATCAGCTGTCTGACTGATTGCGGTCAGCGTCTTTTCCCACTGTTAATTTATGCAAAAGATATGCAAATACGAAAATGATTAAACCGAGCATCGCTGTTTTTGGTATGTCCAGCTTCAGAGTGTTTCCGCCATCATCACCGAGTCAGAGACCAGCTGCCCCGGCTTCGGACTGAGGTGGGAGAACTTTTGAGATAAAGTTTTCAAGGTCTTCAATCTCATCTGGGTCGGCAGAATGAGAGAGGCCTCTGTTGTTCTGCTGTTAGCATTCCATGGCGATTGGACTAAGGGGCAGTAGATATTAAAAACGTACGGATAACTGTGGAAATCAACGTTGAAGCCCAAGCTCTTGAGACGTTTCTGAGTCAAGTCGCCGAATTCAAACTTGACCACATCATCAACCTCACCGTGGGCAATGAAAAAGGGGGTATCCTGGTTTGGAAGTTCGCCTTCCGGGTAAAATTCCTTGAGCTTCCCAGAGAGGAGAAGGTAGGACGACATGCCAAAGACACCTCCAAGTTTTCGTGTGCTTGTGATTCCGGTAAACAGAGACATAGCTCCACCTTGAGAAAAGCCACCGAGGACGATACGCGATGGGTCGATTCCCTTGTCGACTTCTTCCTTGATCAGGGAGTTAAAGTAGTCGCGGGATTTCAAGATGCCGCGTTCATCTTGGTTTCGTTGAAGTTCCTCGAATTCCATCTAATACCGAGTCAGAACCAATGACCCGAACCCGTGACCAAGGTTTTGTATACATACATCACGACCAAGATGAGCAATATCATACCAACCTGGCATGCTCATGCCCATATTCTGTGGTGACCCATCGTCAGCCTGTCATACTCAAAAACATCGGAGTATCTGATATGATATGCCACATACAACAGTAATCGGGATTGAGGGCGCATTCGGGAAGATGAACGAAATCTCGTCGAACTTGTTTCGGCGTCGCCAGTTTTGTGCAAGGCCAACCCTGGGATAATCAATCATTTGGCATTGAGACGGAGTTTCGGATCATACCAACCAGCGCCACTGTAGGAAACATAAGGATTAGAATCAAACCAGTTTCTCATATGTTAAAGACATTGAAAACGATGGACAAACCTGTCTCCAAGGCCATGAGCCATGATGACTGTAGCCGTGTGCTTCTTCAGCGCGGGGACGATGAACGGTGCTCGACCCGACATCTTGCCGAAAATGGGGGGTATTGACGAAGTTGGAAATAAATATGCAGCCTGATACTAAATTGACGAAGGAGACCAGTATTTTATCTGAGGATAGCAGGTTGATTGCACTGGCAACGATGTTGACAAACAAACTGCTCCCCGCGCCGAGGCAATGATTCTGCCGTTCGTGGCTAGGGCGGTGTAGATAATTTCATACTTACTTGTTTTGTGATAGTGTTGTAATTTATTTACGTATTTACGTGTATTTTTGAATGATATGCTCACTCTTCTATTCATCTTTTTGAATGTAAATTCTACTTCGTACAATGAGCGTCAGGGTATTAAGATAAAACTATGGAAAGTCCATAAATACATGTATGCATCCTCGTGCCTGATCCTCTACAACCGAAACTGCTCACTGAATGCAAATCGTTTTTGTATGTCTTTCCTCACATCATGGACAATCGAGGCAGCATCTTTCACTTCATGGATCAACCCAATGGAAGCGCCTGCATACGTAGCTAGCCTCCCTTCCGGGCCCCAGCCACTATCGCCGGCCTTAGCAGCTTGGTCGTGAAGTTTCTTCAGTTCGTCAAACGACCGTCCGGCTTGATGTTCAATAAACGATCTGTTGATAATCGTGCGAGGACTGTATTCCTCCGGCCAGCCCATCGTTCCCCGGAGATGATTATAGAGCAAAGTCCGTGTCGTAGTTGCCGCTCCATTGCTGGCACGCACAATCTCATTCTGATAACCAGGACTAATACGTGCCTCTGTTGATGCAAGGAAGCGCGTTCCCATCACAATGCCCGAGGCTCCGAGACACAGAGCAGCCGCAGCCCCTCGCCCATCAGCAATTCCTCCTGCTGCAAATAAAGGTATATGAGTATCGGCCAATACGTCGGCAACTTCTGGAAATAGAGCCATGAGACCAAGGCCATCTTTGGCTCGACCATGACCGCCGGCCTCTGACCCTTGCACGACAATCACGTCTGGTCGCTCGGAACTCTTGGCTATTAGTTTTGCTTCCTCGATGGTTCCAATTTGCACCCATATTTGTGTGTTTGATGAAGCGCTGCGGATTCTGCGTGACCATTCATCAATGTCTCGCTGCCCCTCACGCGGGGCGAAAAGCCAAGCAGCGCAGGGCTTGAATTTTTGAATAGCCGAGACCGCTGTCTCCAAGTCATCGCTCCATAGCTGAAAGCCTACCCCAACAGGGAGTGAAGACGATTTGGATGAAATATCATCGAAGCTGGATGGTGAATTCGACGACGAGCTGGGGGAG
The DNA here is from genome assembly GCA_037040535.1 of Talaromyces sp. P118-02. Classification (NCBI taxonomy): domain Eukaryota; kingdom Fungi; phylum Ascomycota; class Eurotiomycetes; order Eurotiales; family Trichocomaceae; genus Talaromyces; species Talaromyces sp. P118-02. The sequence continues at coordinate 52,298 of JAXQGY010000072.1, forward strand.
CCCTTCAGTGTTGCCGAGACTTTCTCGAGATCAGCGATCATATCCGACGTCTTGAGTGTTGGTCCTAGAAAGCCTAGTCCCCCAGCGCGTGATGTAGCAATAGCTAATGCAGGGCCAGCCATGACGCGCATCGGCGCACTCACGATGAAGGGCGTTGATGCCCAGGGGTATGAGCGCAACAAGTTCCCCGCAAGGTGAGTCATTGTTGTAGTAGTCTATACTGACAGATTAATGAAGCACAGCAGTAAGTTGTTGAGGCTGGTATTAGACTCGACCGATATATATGGGATAAATTTATGATCATCAGAACACATGCAGTCAGGATGGATTGACGTCAACCGTAGGGTTAGCAACGGATATTGCGGCATCGTCGGGAACTGCGAGAAGTGGGTCTCTGCCGTCCGGTTTTGCATGTGCTACGAAGCATACAAGTGCGTATAGTTGTTTTCACATGTGCATATTATTTCACTAATTTACTAAGTGATAAGAGATATATTTTAACCCAAAAAAATCCCGTGTACACTCAAAAGTTATTAATATACAGTATTGACATCAAGATATCTGGAACATGACCCAATTCTCTAGATTGATTAATATATATATACCTATGTATCATTGAAGATACATACAGTTGACCTTCATGCATACATCAATGATCTTCAACGTTCCTTTGAAACTAGAAATATTCAATCCATTTTTCAACGTTGTAGTTCTCATTAAATATTCAGGCGGCTCTTCTGCCTCAAACGTGGCCCATATATCCGGAACGTGAGGGGAATAGGAATCATGATCGCAGCTAAGCACCCAAGAAGAGATGCCGCCCACTGTATACCAAGATTCTCGAACATTTGCTTGGAGAAAAGCGGGAAGCCAGCTGCGACGCTTGATCTTAGTATAATGTTTGCTGCGACTGTGGATGCTGCCCTTTTGAGATGAACAAGGGACAAAGTTAGCCTACATGCAAAATTTACCAAACCAAAAAGAAAAAAGTAAAGAAAAGAAAAACTCACAATGGCAGATATGAATCAACCAAGTAATTGAAACACGGAAGAAAGATGCATAAAACACCAAAGCCGATCAAAACGCCAGCAGCAGTAGGTAGCATCCAGTGGATGGAATCGGTAAACCCTGTCCAGCCAAACCTATGGAACATTAAAGTTATCAGCACAGGGAGAAACAAAAAAGTAAACCGCTTAAAATAGCCTTTACTTACCAGAATATCCCTGCTGTGAAGACTGGAGCACCAATGATAGCCGGAGACAAGCGCCATTCTGGAACGGAGACATTCTTATTGGCAACAAGCTTCTTCATATAGGTCGAATGTTGAGAAAGAATAAACGCGCATGCCAAAACCTGGCCAATTATAAGGCCAATAAATGTAAGACCCCCAATACCAGGACTCATTCCATAAGTAGTCTCAAACACATACGGGTATGCTTCAAGAAGGGCATAGACGAGACCGTAGATAAAGGACATATAAAGCGAAATGAGCAGTATAGTTGGCTCTGTTATTAGCATTCTCAACGGACGAAGCAAGTTCTTATGAATGAGCTCTTGAAGATCAATATCCACTTCGTCATGCTTTGCGTGTATTGCCCAGTTACCGGTTTGTCGCCGAATCATTGCCGCCTTTGAACTCAACAGGCAGGGGCTGTAAGTTTCTTTGAGAAAAAGAACAAAAATGACACCACATGCAAATGCCATGAAAGCCGGGATATAGAGAGTCCATCGCCAACCAAGGGGACTGGAAGCGATGAAGCCGCCGACAAAAGGTGCAATGAACGGACCAACAAACACGGTAAGAGAGTAGATTGCTATTGCAGTGCCACGTTGAGAGTTATCGTAGATGTCTGATAGAAGAGCTGGGACGACCGAAAGTTGACTAGCCCCGAAAAGACCAGCAAAGAATCGACATATAATCACTGTTTGAATATCTTTGCCGACGGCGGAAGCAATGGTGAAAACAGCACCACCAAGCTTGCCCACAGTCAACGGCCATCTCCTGCCTATCAGCTCAGATGCAGGTGCCCAGATAAGCGGTCCAGATGCAAATCCTAATACATAAAGAGTCGTACCAAGTGTGCCAACTTCAGGACTGACGCTGAATTCCTGGGCCACACCACTGGTTCCTGGAGCAAACATCGCACTCGCCCACGAAGAAACAAATGTGCCAAAGCATGCAAGTATCGAAAGATATAATCTGGAAAGGCCAAAAGCATATTAGCATGTAGAATTGAGACGGAGAAAACCCAGCATACTTTACAGAAAATTTCCAATTGTATGGATGATCCGGATCATCTGGACCATCAAAATCGACAATATAATCATCCAGGTTAAGCAATGGCGACGGAAACGCTCTACCTCTCCCCATAGATAGAATTTTATCATGGGATTCCTTGAAAGCATAGCTAGCTTTAGTTTCCAATGCTGTTTGTCGCAGGTGATTTGTTTGTGTTTGAGTAAATTGAAGCGCCTCCAAGTCTCCGTCGTTCGAGACTTCAACCTGCGGTATTTGGTCACTATGATGGCTTAACATTATCAATGTTTGTTAAAAAGAAGATCTCGTTAACAGGAGTAGACGTTTTTCAGTCATTCAAGTTTGAGCCAGGGCAGAGAATACCTGGGCATATATAAAAATTTTCAATTTTAATTCTAGACCAGTTCTGCGTCACTTTCGGGATGCCGAGTTTCCGAGATTATAGTTTTGGATTATCAATTGATGGGTATACTATACACTCGACACATATGTAGCATTATACGTACAATTATGACCCATGGCGGAGTAGTGTCGGGAATTGCGGGAGCTTTACCGCGGCATGTACATACTTTCAATGGGTCTGAAAACTCCCTCTTTGTATTTTCAATATGTAGACGACTGTTGATGATTAAGCATGGCCTGTGAATATTGCGCAAAACTTGTAGTATAAAACGATGCCATTATTTAATTTATACGGAAATCACTCAATGTTCCTATTCTTTGCTCATTGCATCATACACGAACAAGTGCAAATGGGTATAGTGTTTCAAAATCCTTCGCAATAAGAAAATTTCATCATAATCATCACTAAATACTCAAATGCTCACGCACATTGTATTCGCATAATCGTCGGCGCTCAGCCCCAAAGCACATTCCACTTCATCAAACCTTTCTTTGGTTTCGGAGCCGGTTCAGGATTCCGATATGCAATCTCAATAAACGGTCTGATTGGTATTTCTTCCAATGACTTGATCTTTGTCTTGTATAGAAATTTGTATCCAAAATATAGGGAGAAGAAAATAGGAATGTTGATGTATGAGGATATGAAAGTTTCGGTGCTCCAGCTGTTCACGAATTTGTCAGTTGTTTTTTTTATTAGAAAACGAAAAGAAGTAAACAGTCCACACGTACTGCCCATGTATAAAAGTTGTGAATCCACCAGTCAGTATTAAGATGATGAACAATGTAAGAGAAATCCAAGTAATATAAGGTTGGAACGGCGATGCCCACGGAAGCTCTTTGCGTGAGATGCCCTGCTTTTTGCAGCCGTAAAAGAATCGAAGATAAACAACACAAATTGCCATCCAATTGACTAGTGTTGCAATTGAAACCAAGTCTTGAAGCCAGCCGAAAACTTGAGCGGCTGTGCGAGAAAGTGTCATGTATCCTAGACACATAAACAGCCCAAAAAGAGATACGGCTAGGTATGGCACGCCGAACCGGTTGACCCGAGTAAATAGTGAAGGTGCGTGGCCCTCTCGTGCCATTCCGTAGAGGATACGTGATCCGCCTAAGAGACTGGAATTTCCGGCAGACCTTGAACATGGAAAAGGCATACGTTAGTTGACAGGTGATGAACAGATGTTTGTAACATGGAGGCTTACCATGCCGACGTCAAAACCACAGCATTGATAATAGAAGGCACTGCGTGGATGCCGGCTCGTCGGGCGGCAATTACAAATGGAGACTCAGAAGCATTTCCAGTCGAGGTCAAAAGACTTGGGTCGTTTGACGGAACAAGTAATCCAACCATAAAGATAGTAACGACTGTGTTACATGTGTTAGATATGGCTTCGTTTAAAGAGAAAGTATAGAACTTACAATAAAACATGACGATTTTCCAAAAGACTCGTTTTGCAGCTTGGGGGATGGAATGTCTCGGTGATTTCAGCTCCCCTGCAGCTATGGTGAAGTTTTCGAGTCCGGAATATGCATAAAGAGCAGAGTTTGCACTCTGCCAGAAGCCAAGGAAGCGTCCAAGAGAACCTGGGATATCGAGATATTGAACGAAAGGACCGGGGTTCCTCCAGTACTGGAATCCTATCGACTTGCCATCAGGACCTCCGCCACAAGTGATAACTAGTGACTATGCCAAGATGTGGTTAATATAAATAATCTCAGTTGTTTAAATTGAAGACTTACCATTATGTTAAGGCCAATTACCAAGGCAATCTTCATCAGTGCAAAGCCGAATTCTAGCTCACCATACACTCGAACAAACACGAGAGTACTGCATAACATCGCAACCCCAAAAACGGTGATCCAAATACCGTTGTTCACCTGTATCCAAAAGTCCACAAGGACAGCAGCAGCCGTAATCTCAGATGGAATCGAAACAATATGAGCATAAATCTCATTCCAACCGTTTGCAAACGCAAGAGCAGGGTCAACGAAGTTCTCTGAATAGCGAACAATGCCTCCGTTAAGAGGAACAAGTGCGCCCATCTCTCCAACGGCCAAAACAACAGAGAAAAGCGTGCCTCCTATAATTGAATAGGCAAGCCATGTCCCCAAGGGCCCTGATCTCGCAATGGCCTGGCCGGAGGATAAGAACAGGCCAGTACCGAGGGTACCCGCCAAGGCAATCATCTGAATATGACGCTGGTGTAACCCCTGCCTTAACTGAGTATTCTCCTCGAATCCAGAACTAATTCGACCTTCTATGTCACCAGTATCATTGAAGCCGTCCACTGGAGTGCCGGCATCTCGAACGTCTTTCTCCTTGACGGCTTTTTCGCCTAGAAATGAGGCAGACATTGTACTGATTTGTATGTTCAACAGTCTAAGGGTTAGGATAGAAATGGCATCAAGAGGTATTCTACCCGCAACCTTTTCCTTTCATTTAAGAGACAGAGGACAATCACTCTTATCTATTGAAGGTAAATGATTTGGTAATTCCTATCTATCCATCATGATCCCTCAAGCATAAACTAGTTGCGCGTTTTGATATCGAATAAACTTAGGATAGGAGGCTGGTACATGACAAGTCGTCCGATTCAGCGTTATTTGCTTTTGGCCAAAGCTGTTCAACGCACTTTGCCTCTTACCCGATTCGGACAATGCAGCGGCAATCCTGCCCAGCGCATTCCGTTTTAGGTAAGCTCACTTTTGATAGCTAGTGATCGACCAATGATACCGGAGAATTTACGGAGGTACCCTTATCAAATGACGAACCCCACTCTAGCGCTTGCTGTTTGCGGTTAGACGCATAAAAGGCACCAACCACAGAGCATCAGCATATTTGTTTTTTCTACCCCACAGTTACATCTACATTCAGCGTTGTCCGTGTATGGCATCAGTATCCATATTCAAGACTTGTTTTTCTAGAATAATGGAAATAAACGAAGATGACTTGAGCGGCTTTGTCATCAGAAGAACAGATTAAACAATTACCCACTGGTGTTTATTTATATTCTTTTAAAAATTATTCCAGTCACATCAATACTTTTGTTTGAAAAATCGATTCAACATGCTGTCCCAAAGAGCGCTTAAAAGTGCCGCAACCCAGGATATCCCATGGCGGTTTGCTCCCGGCGGCAATAATCGCTATGATCCAGTGAGCAACCCTCATGGTATCGTCCCATTTGGAACGGCGGAGAATGTAAGGTTGCCTTTTTCGTTGTGAATTGATTCAATATTCTTATTTGGCTAGGCTTTGGTGCAAGATGAGCTTGCCACTTATGTGGCTGAAAAGGCAAGTAACCTGATATTTGTGCTAAAAGTCCCATTTTCCGAATATTATACATGTCGTAACTAACCCCTAAAGACACGACGATAGACCAAAATCCCTACAGAGGCATTTTTATATCGTTTTAGCACCATGGGTGGCCCTCGATTCCCTATTGCAATGGCAAACCATATGAATGAATATTTCCACCCTTTTCACCCCATCAAACCAGAACAAATAATCACTGCATCCGGATTGACCGCGATCCACGAACTCATGGCTTGCAGTCTCGGGGATCCCGGGGACGGAATTCTAGTCAGTCGGCCCGTTTATGGCCGCTTTGAGCTCGACTTTGGAAATACTGCGGATTTGAAGATTGTTTATGCCGATATGGAAGGGGTGGACCCTTTTGGAGATGAAGTGATGCCGAAATACCAGGCTGCGTTGGAAAGTGCATTGAAAGAGAATATCAAGGTCAAAGCATTACTTATCGTGAACCCGCACAACCCTCTTGGTAAGAAGCACTGACTAGAAACTGGATCCTTGTTTCTGATATATTTTAATAGGCCGCTGCTATCCCCCTTCGACCCTGCGCGACCTAATGGTATTCTGCCAAAATAATTCCATTCACCTAATCAGTGACGAAGTATACGCCTTATCCGTATATTATACGAATTCTGATGACAAAAAATCCCTCAATTTCTCCTCCGTGTTATCAATTGATCACAAAGGGTTGATCGACCCAGATCGACTTCATGTTTTTTATGGAATGAGCAAGGTAAGTACAATACTTTCCTAATTCCACGCTTTTACGGTAAACTGATGTCCGTGTAAAAGGATTTTGGAGCGGCTGGGCTTCGCTTAGGCTCTTTAATCACACAAAATGCCCTTTTAAGAAAAGCGGTCGCGTGTAACATGAGATTCCACAACCCCTCTGGTATGTCGATCGCGATCGCCACACAGTTATTAGAAGACAGTGATTTTGTACAATCCTTCGTACAAACGTCTCGCGAGAGACTGCGAGCTGCTCGAAAGTACACGGCAGAAGTTTTGGATCAGGCGGGAATCAACTATCATCGTAGCAGGTAAGTTAAGTCAATAACATATATAATATTAAAATCAAAAGCCCCCCATGCAACTGACAAACTATCTAGCAATGCTGGTTTCTTTCTATATATTGATCTAAGCCCATGGCTCGTGAAATCGAGTGATGGCCAGCAGGCAGGGGAGAATGATGCCGAATATGCACTTGCTCAGAAGCTGCTTGATGGCGGTGTTGGGCTTCACCCATGTGAGGAACATGGAGAATCCAAGGGCCATTTTAGACTCGTCTTTAGCCAAGAAAAAGAAGTTCTAGAAGAAGGACTGAAACGGTGAGCATGTCCCCATCAGTTTAGTGGCCCTTTATAACTAATAATCCTCCATCTAGATTGGTCCATGTGTTGAATGGTCAATCTTCATAACACTATCTAGCCAGAAGAGGGGTTGAATATCATTGAAGTGTAATGGAATAAAAGAATGTGTGGTTGGAACAGGGTTCTGTATCTCATGCTACGTAGATATTAAATAAAATTGTCCAACCACATTATCCTGCAGCCTTGCATGCAAGAAGCTTCAAAAACAGGAAGACCATGAAAATTACAACAAATCTCATCCCAGGACGAAAGATGATTTTCCTGACAGAGCAGCCGAATATTTTCAAAGAAATAACTTTGATAAATAGTCCCCGTAGCAGCAAATGCTCCAAGAAACAAACTCCACAAAATTTCAGCAGGAAAAGTTGCCATAAAAAAACCAAGGTTGGAGCATTCAAGAAACTGCTGCAGCTGTTCGACGAGTCTTTGCCGCAGCTTTCCCCCGATAGGCGTTTGCCTTAAATTTGTATAAATATAAACCAGACTGACTCGAAGTAAGAGGGAAGTGATGTCGTGAAAATCATATCCAGTGGTTCCAGCAAACTCCTCTTCGGCAATTAAGCACAAAACTTGATGCTCAACACTATACAGCCGATCTGGATAAGCAGCTTCAAATAGGAGTTCGGTTTCACCGGAAAGGTTGAGAAAAGTGGCAAGTTGGTGCAAATCCTTGAGGACTTCTAAGATATCGGTTCGATTTGACAGAAGTGTTGTATCTGTCAACTCCAAGTCAAAGTCGATATTGTATAAATGAGAGGAAGTCTTGGAAGAGAAGGTTGAGAGTGGTGGCATATTTGGTAAACTCCACTTTTCAAAACGAGGTTTGGTTTTGAATGTCACACTGCATAATAAATCGGACCTAAATGTTTATTCAGTTTCAGCAAAATCTTTCGGGATGTTAAATCTTAGAAACACACCATTGAACCATCCTCCTTATAATGCCCGACAGCCCGAGATTGTCTAGACCTCCTTTAAGGCTGACCATACGTTGAAGCCCGTTAATGTGAACCAATGCATCCGAAACAGAACCATGTAGACACTAAATATTATTAAAGTCAATATAAAAAATTCCCTTGAACGACAAGAAATTTCACATACAGCTATATTTGTAAGGCAGGACACCGTCGCAATTGTAGAATCATCAACTTCATGTGGTGATGCCGCGATCACTTCACCTACAGCAGCTCGTGACCTCGACAAATAATATTCGCTTTCTTGATTATTGATTTGCTTCAAAACCTCGAGACGAGCCGCCGAATAGGAGATGGTCATAAAATCCCACGCTGGGTTTTTTATGCAATATAGTTTATATGTTCTAGTAGGATCAGCATGCACAGATGTGCGTATTGAAGATGATACACCTGTTTCGAAATTATCAGCAGATGGAATGTGTGTACGAGAGTAGTTCTTACTATGGCTTAGTAACATAAGATGACGCGGAGTTGCGGGGATTGGAAGGCTCTCGAATGGGTTCAGCCTTGTATCCATTCGTGGGATTGTAGACATGAATGGATATGGAACAGCTGCTAAGGAAGTTTCCGCTTCGCTTCTAGAAGTTTGGCATACTATTGTGTCGCGACTTGACGGTGCTTGACTTTTTGACCGAGAAAGACTTGCACGAGAAGATGTAGATGACGACGACTCATGTCGTTTCTGACGTCGTCTATCCCTTTTGTATCCTCTCATCACATGAGATCTCACGACTTTATGAACAGAATCGTCCTTGATTTTGGGTTGACTGCCTAGGTTGATAAACACTAGACTGTTCGTCGACTGACACGGGCTGCTGAATGAAGAGGAAGCCATTTTTTCTTCTAAAATTTGCGCTTTTTGATTCACTTAAAATATCATGATAGGTTTGTGAGCGCCGGGCCACTGAGCCGTTGGTTCCCCGCAATCAGCGGTCGACCCTGGTACTCCAACTCCTTAATGATTCGATGGTAACAAGAGGATTCAATACTTGCCAATATTTTTACCCAAAAAGGAGACGACTTGGGATTAATTGCTTTGCCAATGCTGATCAAGGATGGTGAAAGGTGATGGTTGCAGGTCACCGCGAGATAAGCTGATACCGTCCGTCGGGAATTATACCCGCTTCCCGAGATGTAACCGGAGGCTTTCATAGGGTATCCGGATAATCACCAACAAGTATATCATTTCCACAAGATATAACTCAGTGCTAGAAAATTTAGTTCAAATAACCCACGAGATTGCTGGTATTACAAAATAAACACGTAGAACAAAAATGATTAAGCCCGAATGAGAATCCGTCACCGATGTGATAGTCAATCAGCAGGAGATACAATGTCATCGATACTTTGCATTTTATTGTTTCAGATTCGTATACTTGTATTAGATTATGTCTTTACTTTCACTTGCCAACGAATTGAACTCTCAAGTACCAGCCCATAGTCTAACACTGGCTAAATAAAATTATGTAGTGAGTCGCCGGGTCAGATACAGTCTAGATACGGGTTGTCGAAGTAAAAACGATAAGAAACCTTGTGAATGGATGTTCTACAATTGAAAGAAAACAGATATCAGTTGAATGGTCATTTCTGTTTTGGACGACTGGGACCGAACATTTTGAATTTCCGAACTCCCAAAGCACACTATACAAATATTTACCATACCCATCAGCTTAAGTCGAAAAAGAAAACAAATTTTGGAATTAAGTGACATAAATTCAAAGCACCGCAAGACCACCAATGACAGCAGCTCCTAGAATTCCCCAACTTGCAGTCTGCAAAGGCACCGCGGCACCCTTAGAGGTTGAGGCAGGGGCGCTACCTGATGCAGTCGCTGTGCCCGAACTACTTTGTGCCGCACCACTTGCATCAGACTCATTTGCAATACGTGTACCAGCACTTCCGGACAAAGCAGTTGCCTCGACTCCAGTGTTGTTCTTGCACGAACTAGGCGTGTTGGTGGTGACGCTCGAGGAAAACACGATATCGGCACACTATTATCGATCATCAGTTTTCCGAGTTTCATAAACAAAAAAAAGGCCAAGGGAAGAAGCTCACAGCATATAGCCCACCGCCATTATCACCATCCGTGACCACCTGCAAAGTTGCGTTTTGCCCGTCTCGTAGAGACACGCCGAGAGATTTTGAGTTCAAGGGAATGCTCGGCAAGCAGAATTCACCCAACCCATGAGCTTCCAGAGTCGGCTCAAGGGTGATGTTGAAGTTATCGCCGGGACTCGAGCCTAGAGCGAGGAGATAGGACACTGCAGTCTGCGAGTGGTGGAAAGTAATGGAGACTGGAAGGACGCCAGCGTCGAGTGCAATTTTGGTTCGATTGGAAGAAGGTGTATCGTAGCCACCGCAGGGAAAGGTGGGCATCTTGTCCTCATCAAAGCCGCGATTCGTGGGCCAATCGAGGGTAAAGTGAGCCGCAGCGAAGGGCAACAACGGGGATAGGATAAGAGCAGTACGCATTTTGATAGATGATGCGACAGTCAGACTTTGTTTGGCCAAACTTCAGGTATTGATAGAGATTGGGAGAAAAGAATGTATTAGAAATGAATTTTTTTGCTCACAAAAACTAAGATACAACTAGATTTAATAGTAATACTGGCAGACTTATGAAGGTTACTTTAGGAAACAGCAGGCCATGGCGCCTTCAAGGGATCCGTGGGTGCGGAAAAACTGCCTCTCGCTTGCTGTGCCGTGTTATTGTCTCGGAACTGTTTTTGATAGACGAAGCACACAACATGTGCCTATTCCGCTCATACTTCCGAGTATAGAGCACAGACCGGAGAATAATCTGCTCATTCGTGCTCACGCCTTTCCTCATTGGGCCGTGGCGGATTTAGCTCTGCGGGAATCCAGCCGGACGGGATGCGCTAGTCCTAAATTAGCCAAAAGATGGCCTCTGATTGGTGAGTATGTGACCCACTTATGCCAAACGGGAAACTGTAATGCTCCTTCTGGCCTGTCATAATACACAGAAACTTGTCTAGATTAATGACGAAAGGTATGTACAGAAATTAATAACACAGAGTCAATTGCAGAAAGCAGACAAATGGAGAGGCTCCTCCGTCATCGGGCTCTAATGCTCACCCCACTCAATGTGCCGGCCCACCGCCAGTTCGCCGATGAACGCACCAGCAAGAGTCGAGAGGAAATAGCCGACGTTCATGGTCATGACTGCTAGCATCCTGTCAAAAGTGTAATTAGTATGAGGTTTCTAGCTGTCTAGGTAGACCAGATGGAGTGCTCACAGTAGATAATTGACACCTATGATGCAGACAAAGAGGAGTGCTCGAGGCAAGTCAACGCTGAACCGCCAGGGTTGCGGACCGTGAGACACTCGGCGGACCACTTTGACATTCTCTTGCGCTCCTTGGGTTGTAAGGAGAGCAGTGTCGATGGAATCCGGCTCACTGTTATTGGGGTCTGCCTCTTCCTTTTTGCCTGATACCACCACATAGCGTCGATTAAGTGCAATTGCAAGCCATTTGCGTTCCATAGCGACCTTGAAGGCAACAAGTAGGCGGCTTATGATGGCCAGAATAATGAGGAAGATGCATGTGCCGGCATATTGACCAGATGTTGTTGGCGTCCAGGCGGCCGAATAAAGGGATGTGTCTTGGCTGTTGGAAAACACCAAAAACATGCTTGAAGACGCGCTCATGTCCATTTTGATGTAGCCAGAAGAACCCAAATTATGTCAATATGAAAGAGCCCTGGTTACTGAATATTGGTTGCCGAGATGGAAGAGCAGAGGGAAAAGATTGATCCGTATTATTGCTGTAATTTTTGTCGTCATTACGGTGGCTGCCAATCAGCCATCCGAAGCGGAGCCGTGTTGAGCATATTTCGCAGAGGCCCGTGCAACCAGATCGGCCTGTCCTCTTTTCTCTCGCGTGTCGCAAGATTGTCCGGCGTCAATTCGTTATGAATATTCACTGATGTCTGGCGACCAAGTCTTGTTACCTACATGTCTGTGTACTCGGTCGCCAATGTCTAATTCTTCTTCCCGTTTTATAAACTAAGCCTACATCATGGACATGTCCGGCATGGACATGGGCGGCATGTCCAGTGGAAGCGGCATACCGTCCCTCTTCGAATTTCAAAAGTACTACTGGGCTGTTGTTGGTGCTGTTATTGGTGCCGCAGTCGTCGTCAACTTGTTAAATCACTTTCTCGCTGTTCAACGGTACGTTTAATAGCTACCTGGAAAAGTAAATACTACTAATTCAAGGTACTTCCAGACTGCGCGACAAGTCAAACACCCCGTCAAAACCAAAATCTATTCTTTTTGAAACGTATGCAACTGTCACGGCCACCGCCAGAGAGGCCGCAAATGTGACCCTACGACCGATTGCCTTTGGCAGTTATACCCTGCATCTGCCGCCCTTGGGGCCTGTCTCCCTTGTGCTGGCCAACTTGGTTACCATTGTCGTCATGATGTTCTATGGTTTCGACACAATGGATCAATATAGTTGGGAGAACATCGGATATCGCGCCGGATTTATGACTATATGTCAATTGCCACTCGTGATTTTGCTAGCTGGGAAGCAAAATCTCATCGGGCTGCTAACCGGCACCAGCTATGAGCGTCTCAATTGGTATCATCAGTGGATTTCGCGAACGCTCTGGCTGTCAGCAACTATTCACATGGGATTCTGGTTTCGAGACTATGGGCAGTACGACTATATTCTTATCATGCTAAAGACAGATTCTCTTACTCGCCATGGGTTCGCCGCATGGTGCGTTCTTACCTTCATCTTTCTCACTTCCTTTGCCCCTCTTCGCAATTGGAACTATGAACTCTTTGTCTTTCAACACATAGTTACCATGGCCGGCTTTCTTGCGGCCGTCTATCTGCATGCTCCCAACGAAGTCAAAGTCTGGGTCTGGATTCCAATTGGCCTTGTATGCTTCGATCGATTTGCCAGGATTTTGGTACTTGCATTTGCCAATCTATCAATCTTCCACTTTTCACGTCGAAAGGAAAGGCCATACTTTGCCAATAAAGCGACATTCACCCCCCTTCCGGGGAATGTCACCCACATTTCGATACCCGACCCGGTTATCAATTGGAAGCCGGGCCAGCATGTATTCTTTGGATGCCATTCAATAGTGCCTTTACAAAGCCACCCATTCACCATTATGTCACTCCCATCTGATAAGAGACTGGACTTTCTTGTACGCGCAGAGAGAGGAGGAACCCGTCGATTTTTTAAATTCGCATCTAAAAACCATGCACTACTTGGTGAAACTTGTGCTGCCACCAAAACCCAAAGGACGGTTTTCATTGAAGGGCCCTATGGAACTATACGTCCATTACGCCAGTTTGATAGCGTTGTGTTTTTTGCTGGTGGAATGGGCTGCACATTTACCTTGCCTCTAATGCGGGATATTGTGCAAGCATGGAAAACGGAATGCAGCGATCCGTTGTCCACGGGTTCGAAATATCCAGCAATGGCACAGAAACGACTTGCGGCTACGAAGAGAGTTCGTTTTGTTTGGGTGATAAAATCGCGGAGCCAATTCAGTTGGCTTGAGTCTTGGTTTCAATCGATATTGGAAGATTTACAGCTGTGTAGGCAGCTGTGCCCTGGTTTCGATAAAGAAATAGAGCTCAGCGTCTACCTCACATGTGATGAGACCCTTGAGAAATTCACGAGTGTTAGATCTAAGACACAGACTGTGCAGGGTGATGACATCAAAATGGTCTCTCTCAAGAAGGACCAAGTTTTTATTCAAGCAACCCCAGATTCAACAGATACTACAGAAAGAAAAACTTGTGGCACAAATACCACCTGCTGCTGCATCACAACAGTGGAAAACGAGAAGGATACCTCAACCCCAATATGCAACTGCTCCGGCCCTGCGGCCATACCTTCTACAGATGCAGATAAAAGCTCACAGTCCCCGTCACCAATATCATCAACAGACTCGGATGAGTTTAGAATGATATCCGGCCGGCCACACCCACGCACACTTATTCGCAACGTCCTCGAGCGTGCCGAGGGTGAAAGTGCAGTAGTAGTTTGTGGGCCCACCGGGCTCGCGGCAGACGTTCGACAGAGCGTTGTTTCATTGAGCGACGAGCGAGCTGTACACAAGGGGACAGGCGCTCAGGGCATTTACCTTCACGTGGAAAACTTTGGGTGGTGATAGGCATTGATGCCATTTACGGGACTCCATTGTTGTATTTGTGGCGTTGGGTTGCATGGAATTTGAATTCACCAATCATGATATTACGACTGTGTATGATAAAGTTTGTTGGTTAACTTTCAACTTTAAAGCGACTCATTACCTTGATTCTGTGAAGATAACTGGATAGTCGGCTACTGCAGGCAGATCTATAGCCGACCTCTCTCGCTTCTGCGATTTTAGCTGTTGTTTTGGCAGGATTTGCGGGGGATTATCGACGATCCGGGACTTTTCCACGAACCATTTTCCACCTATAAGAGCACTTCCAGCCATGACTATGAAGTCAAGGGCTCTATTGCTCGGATTATTTCGGCCTCATTTGCGACTTTTCGGCGTTGCGGATAGCAAGAAAAGATACATGAAGACTAAGCAACAAGTGACGCGATATCCAATATTGCCCGTTTTAACGCCTTACGACGTAACATTAATAATAACAGCGCACGCAATATTCGGCATAACACATAATACATGTAAACATGATTCATGGATTCCCCGCATTCCCCCATCAAACATCCCCAGATGTCGCGATTTTGCGGGGTTTGACTGACACTGTCGATCATGGGCCAAAATGGACCCTAGGTTACGTGCTGTATTAACCCGGTCTATAGCTATGAAAAGTAGATATCGGGCAATCTGTGGCCGAATTGCCAGCATACAAAAAGAAATGTGCAACCAGACGGATTCGTTGCGATACAAAGAGTCAATGTCAAACGCTGCCGATTCATCATGGCTTCAATCGCGAGGCTCGCCCCTCTGGCGCTACTCATACCTTTTATACAAGCATCTTCCGAGTCCAATGTCACACGAGAATTGCGCCTGTCACCGGCTTCTGCTCCCTGGCCAGAACGGCAAGTTGTCGATGGCGCATATCAGTCATTTTCCATCGAGTTCTCGTACATGGTAGACTATGGAGGCAATAACACGTACGCTACCTCTCATTCTTTTGGATTCCATTCACTAAAACTTTGTTTCAAGCAATCCAAACCTCTTCTCCAAACAAGTGATTCAGAACTTGTACGATATTTCCGGCGCCTTTCCGATTTTTCGGATTGGCGGAAGTACCCAGAATTCAGCCGTATACTATCCGGATCAGGAAGAAGCTATAATTGATCCTTTTGATTCGGTTTCTTCTGATCAGCCGACCAAGTCTATGCTTGGGCCTGCGTTTTTGCAGTCATTCCATCAATTTCCTGTTGGGACACGGTATATATATGGTAAGAATATGAGAGTTTGCTGTACGTTGAGTGCCATGGGCTAATAGAATAGGACTTAATTTCTTCAACCCGGTAAACGAGACGCTGTTCAGCGTCGGAGACGGCCTTGGCCAGTGCGTTCTCGAAGCACATGCAGCTTATGATTCATTGGGAGATTCCCTGTATGCATTTGAAATCGGGAATGAAGTTGATGGTACGTTTGCCCATATGCCGCAACCAACCAATTACTAAAAGATAATTCTCTAGGCTGGGCAGGCGGCGAGCGACGACCAGAAAACTGGACTATCCAGAGTTATGCATCCCAATGGAACCAGTATGCCACGGCAGTCAGCCAGAATCTCACTGGGAAAGATGCTACTCGGCTGTTTCAAGGATGCGCTTTTGAGGCTCCCCGCAGCCTCGGAAATAGAACAGACTGGAATGTGGAAAACGCTGAACTGGATGGCATGCACTCAGACAAGGCCGTAACAGTGGCAGACCATGAGGTGGGTATACACACCTCGATAAATTGCCAATCATCAACTAACTTGATTCCCGTAGTATATGGGCGCCAATTGCCACTACACCGGAGTCGGCCCTACAATCGAGACAACCATTTTCGACCGAACAAACATGCTCTCCCGCGTCTGGTATCACGAACTATCTGGGCAACGCTACCAAAGATTCGGGGGTTGAGTATGTCATTGGCGAGACCAACTCGATCTCATGTCAGGGCGCATTCAACATTTCCGACGTCATGGCATCGGCCGTCTGGGCAGTTGATTACGTGCTCTATCTCTCATCTCTGAGAGTATCTCGCGTGCATTTCCACATGGGCACACGCTATCGCTACTCACCCTGGATTCCCATCCTCTACAACGACACGTATGCTCACGTTAACCCACTGTACTATGGAAACCTATTCAACGCAGCCGTTTTCGCCGAGGGCCACAAGCAGACCGAAGTCCTCGTTAATGAGACCAACTTCAGCGCATATGCTGTTTACGACAAGGGGGGTTTGCAGTCGATTGTTGCCGTGAATTTGAATATGTGGAACTCGACGTTTGACCCTGTTGAGCGCCCGTACACGGCACTGGAGCTTCCGAAGGGTTGGCATGATGCTAAAGTGTCGAGATTGACTAGTCCTGGTGTTGATATTGCGGATAATATCACTTTTGCTGGACAGTCTGTTGATGCAGAGGGTCGTATTGTTGGTAAGAAAGAGTATGGAAAGGTAGAGGGTGGGAAAGTGCTTGTCGGCGCAGGAGAGGCAGTTCTGGTCAAGCTACAGAAATGACATAGTCATATCTTAATCGGTAGAAGATAGTTGAAGCGAAACATTGAACCTCTACACTGGCGGTATCACTCTGAAATATATGAACATTCCTAGTATTCTTGGTGAGAGCTCTAAAACGCTAAAGAAACCATAAAAAACCACAAAAGTCAGAACTCTGAATGTGCAATAGAATACTTATCCATATTTTCAAAACTCAATGTCTCATCAGAAAATTGAAACAAATAAACAATTGTATCGCAAAGCTTGGCAACAGCTGTAGCCTGGTAAAGCTCCACCAATGACGTAGCACTGGCAACCTAGTCATCGTCTCCCGAAAACAACGCAAGCTCTTCCCACTCCGAACAACATACAGAGCTTTGCATCACCAGACACATAAAGCGCAGCTTCAGAAAAACAAAACCGACACAATGTTCCGCCTTGTACGTCCCGGGATCACTTCATTCCTGTATGAAGAGACTTGGCTGACTAACTGACTGACAGCCCAAAACCCTCGACGTAATCACCCTCTTCCACAAACCCTCGCAAGCCTCATCCACACGCGTCCTCAACATCCTTCGCACTGCATCCATAAACGCCGGCGAAACATCCACACTCGACCAGGCGAGCGACCACTCGGCGGCGCACACACCTGCCCCGCGCGGCGAGTTTGAGCTCGAGGTTACCGAGGAGCCGCCGACCAGCGACCAGCTCAGCACGATTCTGGATTATCTGCAGTCCAAGGGGGTGAATCCGTCGGCAGTTATTCAGGGTGCGAGTAATAAGCAGGATGCGTTGAGGAAGTTGAAAGAGGTTGGTGAGCAGGGGTTTATTCGGCCTGTGGTATGTTTTTGTTGTTTTCCTGGGGAGTTGTTTATCAGCTAATGAACGGTATAGGTCGTCGATTGGAATAACGGTCGTGCAGCGATTGGGGAGAACGAGTCAGAGATCTTGAAGCTGGTCAGAGAAGGAGAGGCGTCGAGCTGATGTGGCTAATCTCATTTCTACTATTACATGGACCCATCTCCTAACAGACATTGATGTACCATAGTTAGATAAAATACTACGCAAATCGTTTCAAATCAATAGAATTTTGTATAACCTATCGCAAGAATTGCTCATCATAAACATACTCATACATACACGAAGAAGAAAAAACATTGGCAAAGGATGAAGCACACAAAAAGTACAAATGACAGCGATGCATGTATAATCGGATAATACTCAAGCACAAAAATAAAACAGGTAAGCACTTCACACTGATACACTCATTCAATGTGAATAAGCTATCATGTTTGAAGGATATGTCCCGGGAGGTCAAAGCCAGCCCAAGAAATCGAAGAGTAATCAATTAAAATGATTTACCCACAATAAGAATCATGATCGCTGTTTTTCAAAGGAAACCCAGGCAAGTCTTGGTCAAACTCGAGAGCCAGCTCATATTAGACCTGATTCAGCATGAGAAGAGAAACTAAAAAATTGTCCCAAAGGTACCATCAGTGAGAATTGATTTTCGAGGACTGCCACGACCATCTTCGATTGCTGGCTTGCGATGTCTGGTAGGTGTTAGTGTGGACCGAGATGAACGTTTAAAGAATAACTTACCGGAACGTGAATCCAACAAAAAGACCCTTGCTCATCTTTTCTTCGCGTTCTTCCATCTCCTCCAAAGCCTTGTGCTTGTCTTGTACCTCTTTGTATTTGGCCATGTCTGCTTCGTTGGTGAAATCATCAAAATAGCCAGCGTCCGTTTCCGAGTCCAGCTCAGGTACGAACGGCGCTGGTCGATCACGGAGCTTGTTGAAGTCGACCTCGGCAAAGTACTCGTGGCTGTGAACTTGCTGGATGCTCCTTAGACGAGTGTCTTTAGCAGCCACCAGCCGCGTGATCAGATCCCAGGTTCGGCGGGACAAGAAGTAGTTCGGGTCTTCGTATTGCGGCTTGCGCAGAACCTTCTGCCACCGTTTTAGGTTCTGCCAGGTCTCGTCGGTGGTGGAACCGGCAAATGGAGGGTACCCTGCCAATGCTTCAAATAGCATACAACCCAAGCTCCAGTAGTCCACGGTAAAGTCATAATCTTCGGATTTCAAAACCTCAGGTGCCATGTAATCAGGAGATCCCACGATGGAGTTGGCGTAATTAACGTCTCGGTCTCTCAGCGAGCGATAGCCTTCACGTCGCTCTGCTGCCGTACGCTGTTCCATGGGACGCCCGAACGGAACGGGTGTGTTCCCGACTGCCTCCAACTTAATTCGCATAGACTCGATCTTACCAGGGTTAAGCATTCCCGCCGCCAGGCCGAAATCGGTCAGCTTGACGTGGCCCGTCCCATCAATCAAAAAGTTTTCTGGCTTCAGATCTCGGTGAATGTATCCCAGGCTATGCAGGGCATCAACACAGCTAAACATTTCGGCTATGTAAAATCGTGCATGACGGTTGTGCAACACTCCTGTATTGTTGAGCAATGTTCGAAAGTCACCGCCAGGAACGTATTCCATGGCAAGATAAATCTGGTTATCGTCTTGGAAAGCGTAGAGGAGCTTGACAAGCCATTCACTCTTCGCGGCGGTCAAGATGTCTCGTTCCGTCAGAATGTGTCGGATTTCATCGAGCTTGAATAGAAGTTTCTTGTTCATGATCTTCAAGGCGCAAACTTCACGTGTATCCTTCTTTTGCGCAAGATAGACCTGTCCATATCCTCCCTGGCCGACCTGCGTAAGGATTTGGAAATCACCATGCCGAAGGCGGGTTCGTCGTCTGCGAAGGTTGGCACGTTCTCGACCGAGATACTTCTGAAGTGCGGGCTCGTATACTTCAGTGTCGGTCTCGGGGGGCGCGGGGTAGGCGGCCTTGAACTGGTTCCATCGATTCTGACGGTTATGGACGTAGCTAAGGGTATCGAAGTAGTGATCAAGAAAGTCTATATCCACATTAGCGAGTTATTAACAAATAAAAATGGACTAGCAGAGACAACATACACAGCTGAGTCACATTCGCTAGGCGTTTGACTTTTGGTGATTGAAGCTTCTGAAGCTCTGCCGGAGTAAGCCCTTGGGTTGGGTGAGTCTGAGGCTTTCGCACAGTCTCCCCATCTCGTTGTTGATATGGCTCCAATCTTGACGCCGCAGCTGACGAGTTTGCATTCAAACCCAGTTCCTTGCCGAGACGCGGGAAATTTGGCGGTGCGTTTTCCTTATTCGATCGACGCGTCGGGCTACCAGGGGCCTGGTGGTGAACAACGCTTTCATTATAATCGTCAAGCACAGATAGCCCTTTGCCTGGCGAGCCAGGGGTACCAAAGGCAGACTTGGTCGGGGACGTGGGAGCTAGCTTCATGGCCTTCTCAAACACGCCGGGCAGAGTCAGCGCGCCCGGAGGCATCTTGTTCTTGCTGGGACTGCCAGTCGGCGTTTGGACGGGGCTGGTGAAGTCATGCTGATTGTGTGTTGGTGTTGTCGGCCGGTCGTAGTTCTCGTGGCTGGCGCGTGTATGAAGGAGCGGAGGAGGATTGGGGAGCTGGAGAGGACTGGGCCTCGCAGTTGGATCGCGAGCAGCCATCTTGCAAAGGCCGGCGTCGAGTTGAGGCGTAGCAGGGAGCAGTCTGTCTCGACTCACGGATGATGCAAGTCGATTGCGGGGTGTTTGCACTATCACCACTAGACGGCGATGAGTCGAGTCGGCACTGCAACAACGATTTCGCGAGCGATGAAGGAGGGGACGAAAAAAAAACAGCCGTGCAGATAGGACTGAGGTGTCAAAAATCCACGACGAATGCAGAAGAGAGAAACGAGCGTTTCAGCTGGGAGTGAGAGGAGTGAGTTGCGTTGATCCCCTGCTATGGACGAGCGACAGGGCAGGGCAGCAGCCGCGCCCCTCGGCGGTTGCCGTGGAAACAATCACCCGCGCCCAACATCAGCATCGCTCAGCCAGCCTTGCCGCGTTAGTTCCCCCCTCCTTGCTCGGCATTCGCTGTTATTGATGTCAGAATGGAGCTGATGGAGCTGCTGTACGTGATGGGGCATATGCGTCTCATAGATCGATATCGATCGGCCGCGGTGGAGCCCAACAACAAGCCCACTTGTTTGTTTACATTTTGTGGCGGTGCAGTCTAAGACCGAAGATTTCGGAGTCGTATACGCACTTTTATTCTACTTCTGGTGCAGATTTATGCGTACGGGACTTTGATTCTGTTGTCGACAATCCTACTATTAAATATTGCCTAGATCCCACCCTGTTAGAATGGGAATCAGTGAGGATGGGAATCAAGCCTAACAGAATCCTTACTCGCCTGGGCCTTGGCGCTAATTCCACGCCGGTTAATATTGAGATGTGCTTGTGGCCAATAAACCTGTTCTATCTCTCTACGTGCACCGAGTCTCGTGTGAAGAAACATTAAAAATAGTCTGAAGTTTCAACTAATAACATGCTCCACCGGGCATCTGGAGCCGTCTGGTATCATCAAGTGCCCATATCATCACCAATTATCTTAAGCAGCACCTTCTTTACGCTGACCAGTCTGCAATTAGAAAAATGACAACATGTTAGCTATGTGTTTCTAATTGAGAGAAATAGAGAGAGAGAGAGAGAGAAGAAAAACATACGTAGAAAGCCAACCCATAAGATGGCGTACTGAAAGTAATCTTCGAGCCCTTGGGGAAGTAAAACACATCACCGGGCTTGGCAGTGACCTTTTTGCCAGTCTCGTCGGAGATTTCAAATTCACCTTCCAGGATGATCTTCATTTCGTGATAGGTGTATTCGTAGACGAGGGGGGTTCCTTTTTCGAGGCGATAGAGGCCGCATGAGACGGGCTTTTCGGGGTCGTTTTTCTCACTGAACACATGGTATAACGGTCAGCGTTTTCTTTTTTCCCATATCAGATCAATTAATGGAAGTTCATTCTCTGTACCTGGTATAGATATCCCCTAGAAAGGCGTTCTCGTTGGCAATCAGAGGAGGCTGGAAGGTACTCTGGGCCTTTTCAAAGTATTTCATCGCGATAGGAGTAGCCATTTTCGTTTCCTGGACTGACGATGACTTTTTCTCAGTAACTTTGCTTAGAAAAGAACCCATTCTGCTCGAGTGTGGTGAAGAAGTCTTATAGCAGAGGCTGGGCGGTGTCTATTTAGAGATTGCAATTGAATTTTGTCAATATAAATACAAACTTAAAAGCGGCGGTGCTCCGACAAGCTACAGACAAAGAGGCTATGAAATCCGAATTGCCTTTGTATTATGGTCTATTGTTTTTCCAGGTACTATATTGAGTGATAAATCCTTAGATAACAAAGACTGCACATAAAACCCCCCTGGCAAAGAAATGCGGAGACAAAAGGAGAATAGCTCATACAAAAGGGTCAATTTGCTACTCACAGTGCAGGCGGTCCTTGTACAGGCGGTCCTTGTACAGGCGGTCCTTGTAACAATGACATCCCCGACTCTCTTCTCTACCGCCAGGAATTATTCATACAGAGATTGAATAACCTTCTGACGTCATAGCAGGCGATTCGAGAAACATACCTAATAAGGGAAACCACTTCCTTTAGGAACACTCTCCTTCCCCTCACGCAACAAATTGGGGTAAAATAATATGATCAGTCACAACGCAAGTCCCCCAACCCTGATTCCTATCAGAAGATCGGCAGTCGACCCCAATCATTTATTCAAAAAGGCCAATGCGTAAATGTACTTATCTGCAGCCATGAAACTCTCAATTTGGTTCTTTTCATTGGTAACTCTTGTGAGGAGGAGGGATAGATTTTCCTATTTGGGAAGGTCCGCGAACCTTTCCCGTAAACGGGTTAGCGAGCTGCTTACCCTAATCCATGGATGGCCCTGCGAGGACGAGAATTAACTATTGAGGGCAGGCTTTACTATCATTCGCGTGCTTTTGCTGTTCGTTGACTCTGGCGCCAGAAAAGTAGGAAAATCAAAAATCAGACAAGAGTCCGGCCCCCCCCCTGCAAGCGAAAGGGTAGCAGTGACTACTGTACATTCTACATATATAGCAAGGTGATCAACTATGTAGTATCAAGCACTCTCGATGCAATAGCCTATCAAACGAACATAAAACGTATGATGGTTTTGCTTATCCGCAACCTTGGAGATGTCAAGCATCTCCACGTAATAGAATTACGTTAGCTGATCAGTAAGAAACCAATCCCACGCCCACTCCTCTATTACTACATCGAAGCCTATGACGTGATTATCCTCAACAAAAAGGCTCAATCCTCCAGGTATTCCAAAAGTACCTTTACCCAATACTGCACTTGATTCCATAATAATCGTGTTTCCTTGCTTTGTGTTTTTTCCTCTCTTCGATCTACGGTACAGCTATTTAGCAATTTTTCCTAATTCGGTGTGGCTTGCCTATGTTCTTTGTCCCTGTGTTTTTCTTACTAAACTACATGTGTACATGCGTAGTTAAAAAAACATGTTATTATTTGATTTTTGCCTTTCTTACCGCGGCTAACTATGTATGGGCCCCCAAGGAGCCCCCTTCTGAGGGGTCGACCTGGCGAACCAACAAACCAGTCCTCAGCTTCTCTCTCCTATGATTGATTCAATGGAATAAAAACAAGCGAACGGCTCAAATAAATCGCGCGCTCGGATAATTAAGCCACGGTAGTCCAGTATATAAAGTCCCGTCGATACTTCCACCCATCTCCTCTTTTTTGTCTTTCCCTTCTCAGCTCTGAACACGCAGCCCTCGGAAAAACTCCCAACGCAATCAAAAACATCAAAACTATTAAGAAAAAGTGACAGACAAATATCGATCGCATGACAAACCAACAAATGCAGAACATCATCACAATTACCATTGTGCCCGACCTGGTCCCCGCAGATCGAGCAAGAAACTTCCAAGGCGGCACCACCAACTAAAGCGACATACATTTTTGAACTTCCCAAAGCCAAAAGAACAAGACAACAAAAGCTTACAAGTCTCTCAGCTTGGTTGTTCTGAATCAATCGGACGTTTTGTATTGCCAATACCGGATTATCCCATTTCCGCCAGGCCGTAGCAGTGTCCAAACAACACAAGAGCAGGAAAGAAAAAGCCCAACGCGAGAAAACAAAACAAAAACGAAACAATCCCCGGAACAGTAAGACTTCGCTTCATGACTCATGACCAAGGAAAACATATACAAAGACGCCCGCGCTAATTACATGCTTAAGAATCCAAATCAAGTTTTGCTCGTAAAACCGGAGTAGCCACAAGCCACAAGCCCTGCTGTCCAAAGCGCCAAGGAAGAGAGAGAACAAAAATAAAATCGCCTGCAAGTCGAGACAAAAGAAAACTGAAAAAAAGGAGCGACCAACTATTCTACGAAAGCAACAATAATACAAACAAAGAAAAGATGCCCACCGTTGCGATGACAAGTGAGATTGAGCAGTATATCAACTCACTGCGCTCCTATCTCAGCGAAAATCCCGATGTCGATAAATCGATAAACAGCCCACAAAATGACCACAGCTCAGGAAGAATGCCGTCCAAGGCTGGAGCTGCACACGATCCGAGTCCCAAGGTCGTCGAAACCAATGCACGCTACCAGCCTATGAAGATGGCACCTGTCGTTTCAACCCAGAAGAACTAAACAACTCATATATTAGTTGATAAGAAATAAAATCGATATTTTGTGTTGCAGTTCTTACCTTCCCAGTCCCAATCTTTCATGACGCCCACCCAGTGATGTCTCCCTCGTACTGTCTGTTCAAAGTTGAGTTCTTCGACGGTAGAAAATGTAGAGACAACTCTTGTACCCATCAAAGTTGCAGGAATATCCTCCAAACAGAGACCATTCTGGGTAGCTGGACGCGAGACTGGGATTGTTTCTAATCCCCGGTCAAGAGATCTTGTTCGCCCCCTCTCCGCTCTAGATAAATCGCGTCTTCGCCAGACTTCACGAATGACGTCGACACAACGATCAATGTTGCCAATTTTCAGGCGATTCTGCATCATCTGCCATCGATCCATGATCCAGCCTCGGTCCTCTTCATTTTCAAACTCACAACTTGCTGCAAAAAGAGGGAATATGTGGACGATATTTGTCCGAGAAGTCAAAGGTACAGTAGCTAGAAACTTCAACGTATTATCTGCCAGCTCTGCGGATGACGGAGACGGAATCTCTGGAACCGCTTGATGAAGATATAAAAGCACTGCCCATCGATATGCATATGCCGTCTGAATGCTGTCTTGGAGTTCAGAATGAGGATCATCCGGAGGGTTAAAATGCGTGGGCAAATCCCATTGGTCAATTGCATTCTTTAACTCTCTAGCCTGGGAAATGATCACGAATGAATTCTTCTCGCTTTTCCTTACTCGCTGGATGAGATTCGCCACTTTGCCAATTAAAGGAAACAGAGTCGCCGCACAGCCCATAAGAGGATCGACGTCGTGGATGCCATTCGAAGGAAGGGGAAATGGCACGCCGCCCAGTTCCTCTTTATCACCCTCATCCACCGACGTCAGCCGAGCAATGACATCCATATATAACCAGGTATTATATAAAAAGTGAAGCCTTGCCAGCTCGTCGGGAGGGGTGTGGCGGCGTAATCTGTTTCTCAGCGTCTGACGCATGAGAGCCTTGGCCCCTTTTAAATGTAATATTCCCGTCGAGGTCTGTTGATCCCATGATTCTGCAAAAGCCAGGGATAACGTAGTTGCCAAGGCCGCATCTGTTTGCATTTGCACCATTCCTTGCACCATGCAATTAATGCTCTTCCGCATATGTTCCATGCCAAAAACCCGCATTGCCGAGTTTTCGTTGGAGGAGTGAAATGCAGCCATGGCAAAAACGGCGTGCCACAAGGCAGGCGACTCTTTGGCCATAGGCCAGATATGCGTTCTCCATGGATTTTCTGTCAATCCATCCTTCACCGAGAGAATGCCGCAAGTTAAACGATCGAAACGAATTATTAGACCCTCTTCACTTCCAGGAAGAAGTTTTGGCTGCTGTGGAAGCTTCGTCATTATAGGTAGATTTGCTGCAGATCCCATAGTCGTCGAGAAGGTTGGGGAGTCTTGGACTGGCCACAGCTGAAGATCTGTTTCTGATTGACGAACTATTTCTTCGATGTCATCACTGCCCTCCTCTAGCATGGACGAGAAGCTTAGTTCTTCTCCGGATAAAGTCATTCCATAATGTTCCAACTCGATAGGTAGTGAATGAGATAGTGGAGCCAAGTCTGAATCAGACATCATGAATCCCGAGGCTTCTATGTCATTAGTCTCTGGGATTATAGGAACGCCGAAAGTGTCCAGCAAGTCTTCGCAGAAGGAAATCGAAGGTGTTTGGTTCATTATCGGAGTGTTATTAGTATTAATCGGGGTATTTGGAATAGATATCTCCCCAGGGAATGTGTCTCTGGTTGGAGAAAACTGCCAGCTTTGTCCAGGTGAAAAATTCACTGGCAAGATGGGTGCTGAAGTTCTTCTGGCTGCCTTGCGTGGCGGCGGGGAAGAACTGCCCTGTAGGGTCGAATCCGGGGGAGGAGACGCTGATATATTGGTCAGTTCAAGAGTCTTTTTCTGTAGAATAACTTTGTTCGTACCTTTCTTTTTGGGGACAACTTTGGCAGTAGTCATGGTATCCTCGAACGGGCGCCATTTGAAGTCTTTCTTGTAACCACCGCATGTTACATTACGCCTTTGGCATTGCTGGCAGCTGCGACACTAATATTAGCTCATCCAGTCCATGACGTCTGCACGAATGCGTGGTCTATTAACCTTGGCTTGGTTTCGTCACATTTGAGGCGCTTTGCTTTACAGGTGGTACAGCCTGTGTTATTTAGCCTGTGTCACGTTGGGATAGATGAATAACTCTCAGGCGCTCCAACCAGCGCCGAAAAATAAAGAGACCCACCATTTCGGCTTTTAGACTGCTTGGGCCGCTGAGCAGGGTCTGTGGGGAGATCTTTCGCGGACCACTTCTTTGCTGGAGATAGTCTTCCGTGTTGTTGTTTTGGTCGTTGCTGTTGTTGTATGCTGTTCGACTTGGGCCTAACGGTGGAGCGAGGAGGGGGCGGGTCTAGAATGGCGGACGGCGAAGGGATTCTTATTGCATCCATACCAGCCGGGAAACAAAGCTCATGTATAGAATATTCGGGGTGGAAGCAACAGAAACGAACATAGCCAGGCGAGATAAGAGCGGGCAGGAGATATTAAACCACGAGCAGCGAGAAAGCGGAGCGTGCAACGACGCCGGCGGGCAGTAGAATATGACGATGGCCTTGGAGAGATAAGGGCCAGAAGTGGAGCGGACGGTTTCTGATATACTCGATGATCGACGGACCAACCAAAGATTGGCCCATGTGTCAAGCAGCAGCACCACGTACGCCTGCGAGGGGACTCGTAGCGGTGTTGGTGGTGCTAGCAGTGGTGCCGTTGACGCTGCATGTGCGGATGCAGGCAAAAATTCGCCGCGATATAAACAATATGTCAACAGTGATCAGCGGCTCAGCAGTTGATCGGGAGACTGGCGGCCGTGAGCTGACAATGATCACGAATTGAAAGACACGGCGGAATGAATGAAGAAGTAAAACTCCCACACATAAAGATAATGCAAACCAGACACGAAGGAGGAGCACGGCTTATCTCCTGAGCCGACCCGACGGTGTGAGCGTGTGAGGGGAACGCTGGGCAGCTGCGACGATAAGACCCGCTCCTGCCTGCTGGCGGCCGAACGATGTATGCGGGGAGGCAGGCGCGGCCCAGCCACCAGGCCGGTCACCTGATGGCCGTGTTGCCTTCTCTTTTCGACAGCCAAATGGGAGCTCCGGATGCTGCTGCAGCGCGGCTTCTTTCTCCTCACGCCAGAATCTTGCCCCCGGGAAGCCATCGACACATCCCGCGACGGTCAAAGCAGCGCCCATGTTACTACGTACAAGAGTGTATATGTGGGGTAAGGCAGGGAAGCGCAGGACAGGGCACTGAAGGAGCAGCATCAGGAATTGCTGGCCCACTGTCCCATTGTTTTGACGCTGAGTTGTTCGTGGCGGCTGCCGGCAACTAACAACTAACTAGTAACTAGTGATCAGTTCACGCCTGACGGTATTCCCAGGCCAATCAGTGCCCTGCAAAAGTCAAGAAGCTTTCCCAGCAGCGACCATAACTACTGGCCATACTGCTGACGTGGATCAGATCTCGACGTCTGCTGCACTAGGGTCACCGTCTTTTCTGCTCAACTGGCCTATTGGCGGCGACGGAGACTTGGATTACATACGTGATGCTTTATTGGTCTGCTTCGTCGATTGCTCGTCGGTCTAGAACTTCCAATCTCGGCAAAGGCTTCTGCAGATACATACATTATACATACACTATACATATATGCACACGCAGAGGCCCCTGGATAGCTTGGTGGCGATTGCCACGGGCGCCCTGTCATGCTCTTATCGCTCGGTTACAGGTATATATCGGTCCAATTCTCAATCGTGGTTGAAATGGCAACTCTCTCGTGCACCGGGAAAAGAATCTGTCCTACGGGTGGCAGGGGCATTGTAGCCGTTCCAACCACTATAAGCCCGGGCTGATATGTTACACAACCAAGTCTTTGGAATTTCGTCAACTTGAATACCATTCGTCGGCTTTTTATCACTGCGAATTATCATTCAATGTCACATGGCCGCTCACTATTCGGTTACAGGGTTTATTCGGAAAGACCAGGACTCCATAGAGTTCATACATTAGCAATATCAACAACATTAAACTTTTCTTGTCTGAGCTGAACATTGAGCGTGACGATCAAGAACGAAAATGGATAGGAAGACGAAGAACAACTTGGCAAATGATGTCAAAGAAGGTCCTGAAGAGGAGAGAAAAACAGGAAATTCGTGACGCCATGCCAAAACATCTCAACAAACGCTCTTGTGCACGCCTTTGCCCAATTCCTTTATCCGATCTTTTCCGCTATTTTGCTGTTCATGTGCGTTGGATTGATTCTTATGACGTTGAACTCGCGTGTGATGCGCCTCTGTCTGCAAATTGGAGAGATCGACGGGGTCCGACTCAACCAGTCTCTCGGTTACAGCCACAATGTCGCCTATGAGACGCTCAAGCAGGTCCGCGCTCATGCTTTCCCGAACGACCACTCGCAGGATTTCAGTCTCATTTGCAGTCGGAGGAAGGGGATAATCTAGAATTGTCAGTCGAGGTGACGTTATTGGGAAAGAACTCGAAACTTACTAGGGATGATGTACTGCTTAGCTCGGAGCAGGATACTGACGCTCTCTTGCTTGACATGAGGATATTTCTTTTGGAACTCGTCCGAGAAGCGGAACGCCACCACTGGGAGACCGGCGACATAGTCAGCAGACGTTTCACCTGAGTTTGATCCAAGCACCGCATCTTTCGCCGTCTTTAGCATTTTACTGGGCTGGTGAATGCTGCTGACGCATTTGAACCACCCAGTGCGTTCAAGGGCCTTGCTGAGAAGACGGGCATTGGCCAGGCAGTTTTCCATGATGTCTCGATATCCGTTGAATCCCAGATGGATAAAGTTGTAGTATTGCGCAATGACTTGAGCACCGGGCCGGGAAAAGTTCAGTGTGAACGACTCTTCCGTGCCTCCGAGGTAGTGCAGCTGAAAAATGAGGTCTTTGGGTAGGTAGGATTCGTCTCGCCAGAGGATCCAGCCCAGTCCGGCGTATACCAATCCGAACTTGTGGCCAGAGGTATTGATTGACTTGACTCTTGGGAGTTCAAAGTTCCTGTGCAGTGGGTTACTTATTGAATTTTCATTTTTTTCGCAGTTAGTCTTACCACTTCTGACCGGCACCAGCATAGGTGAACGGGGCTGTAAATCCACCGCTCGCTCCGTCAACGTGGATGGGAATGTCGTGACCAGTTTTTGCCTCGTACTCGTCCAGGATCTTGGAGATTTCCTCCACGGGTTCAAAGTGGCCAGTATACGTTGAGCCCAGGATTACAAAGACCCCAATAGTATTTTCGTCAATGTTTTTACGGACCATGTCTGGATCAAGAGCAAAGTTGCTCTTCTCCGAGACATCTAGGATGCGCGCCTCAACATCGAAATAGCATGCAAACTTCTCCAGCGCCACCTGTGCGTTGGCGCCCATCAAGATGTTTGGACGCAGAGTATCCTTTCCGGCAGCTCTTCTTTTTTCCTGCCAGCGCCGTTGCATTGCCTTGCCTCCTAGCATAATGGCCTCGGAGGAGCCAACCGTGGCAGAACCCATGGCTTTCTCATTTGGCTGTGCCCCCCAAAAGTTGGCAATTATCGAGACGCACCGGGCGTGCATGGCCATAAGCGCAGGGTATTCGTCGGCATCGGCCAAGTTTTTGGCAATGTTCTCGGCCATCAGGGCATCGGCTTGTCTTTCCATGTACGTTCCGACAAAACTTGTTTCGATCAGCATTTCGTACATCTTTTAAGAATTGTTACAACCCACCTAGCCAAATTCAAATTCGGTCTCCCATCAAGATCCAACTCATCGCGCAGCAGCTGCGCGGCAACGTCGCCTGGAGCTCCATTCTGGGGCAAGCGGAATTTGGGGATGGCTTCCTTGCTAGAATAGCGAGTCGAGTACGGGGTCGTGCTAGCCACGGCGTTTTCGGTGTGGATGTTTGACTTGGTAGCGCTGTCTGGAGCGGTTCTGAGAGTCTTGATGAGCTCATCGGGATCGATCTGGTTTTATCAGTTAAAGCACAGCTCGGATTATGAGGGTTTGGCATACACTGCGATGGAGCACCATTTTGGATATTCTCTTGTAAGTATGGCCTTGGTATATGGTCAATTGAGTGGTTTGACGAAATTGAGCGGTAAAAGTAAAGTGCAAAAACAAGCTTTCGTTCTAGATCGTCGCGCAGACATCTGGAGGCTTGGCCAACTAATTATACCCTGATCATCTGCCTTGCAAGAAAAAAGAAAATGGATAAAACGTCATGCTTTTTTACCCCTCAATTGAAGCCTGAACTGCGCTGTTTGCATATCCGGGCGTGGATGACGTCGGGGCCTGGATACGTGACGTCACCACCACACCACCCGGGTCCGGATACTTGATGCTTTCAAATTCAAGCATGTGATTATTTTTTCATGTTTGATTGGTTTTTGTTTTCTGTTACGAGATGGATATGGCGATTGGGTGATGCTAGTTGGGGAGGTGTTGGGAGGATGACGTCTGGATAGGTAGATAGGGTTAGGGCTAGGGCTGTAGATGAGGATTGCTTTTAACTAGTGCTGGGAGTAATTGTCAATCAGTACGTAGCACTTAAGTAGTATAGAAGTTCTCATGGTTGTATCAATTGATCAATTGATGCCAATAATATACACTGGGGGCAACTGGTACATATGTATTCAGGATGTCGTCTATTGACGTTTATGCATATAACATGTTGAACGTGCAGGTATCTATTGTAAGTCAATCGCATTAAATGAAATAAATTTATGAATTACTACATAGTAATTCAAATAGAAATCACATGCTTAATATATTTAATCATAGTTAGCTGGTACATGTAATATATCATCTAGAATCAATCGACACATGCGCGCATCTGTGACCAATCTTCCTATAATTTGACACGTCACATTGACATGCTCAATAACAGAGGCCATGATATATTATCGACCGTTATATCAAGAATGCTGACCCCAAGTCTTTATTCTACAAAGGGTGCGATCGGCAGTGATCTACAGAGGCTGATCAATTCCAACATTTAAGTTGATATCAACTGATTTGTGACCTGTAGTACGTACATCAATTGACATGTATACAGCACAGTACGAGGTATCATTTGTGGCTACTTAATCGCCTCGTCAATTCAATGCTTCTCAATATACGAAGTAATTATTATTAATAACCGAAAGGACGGCTGTTCCCACCGGCGGTCTGAGCTACGTACTAGCTCACCACCGTGGAGCGGGTATGTTTATCCGGAGCACGATAACTACAAAGTACTAGTAACCAGATTCAAGTGGGACCCTGTAAGCAGCGCACAAGCAAATCCGATTGATAAATGATAATAATACCCACCAATTAGTGATGACTCTCTCCTTCCTAAAGCGGCTTTAGCCGGGCTTAGCATATGCAGCGGATATTCTCCGTGCCAATGAACGGATAA
This sequence comes from Talaromyces sp. P118-02, assembly GCA_037040535.1. Lineage (NCBI taxonomy): Eukaryota > Fungi > Ascomycota > Eurotiomycetes > Eurotiales > Trichocomaceae > Talaromyces > Talaromyces sp. P118-02. Next base: position 84,351 of record JAXQGY010000072.1, read on the forward strand.
TTAACTGGAGTACAGTACGAACCACCAAGTGGCACGTACTTAGTACGTACGTACTGTGTACAATCATGCAGAGAGAGGGTTCCTCGGAAATGCAAACATCCAACAAGCCGAACATCAGCAGCGACCAACATGACTCATTAGCGTTGTATTTGCTAGTGTATAGTAACAGGGACTGCACTATACTACTATAACTAGCCCATCGGAATCCCGGAGGAAATAAGAAGCGTGAGAAAGTCAGGGACTCGATTGCAAGTAACAAGTAAGAGTGTTTAGAGTGGTAGTAGCGACTAGTAGTACGTATTATTCTTACTATCATTATTTGTTGGGGACACGCTCATGTGATCGATTCGGATGTTACCCTTTGGCCTGCAAGAACACATGTGTGCTAGGTTTCCGGCCCCTTGCGCCGAGGGACGGGGGAGCGCATGGCGAACAGGGGTGCACAGGATTTTACGGAGTCGACTCTGAATTTTTCTTCAAACAATGCAGAACCGAGATAGTAGTATCATTGTGTAGGCACGACAGATGAAGATGACCTGCTTGAGTGCTGAGTGTGCAGAGGGAGGGGGGGGCGGTAACTAAATTCTAACTAGGGTTAGTTGGTGTATGGTCAGTGCCCGATTGGATCGGAGGAATGCACGACTTCGGTGGGTAGAAAACTAAGCGAATTTAGTGTGGTAAATTTAAGTACGGAGTACCGTCGCAATTGCGGATGTTACCGAAGCGAGCTAGAACTTTCGAGTCGTGGCCTAGTGCTCGTTGAGGATAATGGCCGAGATGCTACCTTTGGTCCCAGGAATGTTTCCCCCCGAGCATGTCTTTTTGGCCGGGTGATTAATTTGTGAAGCATTACCCATGTAATTACTCAGTTCTTACTCAGTTCTTACTGTGCTGGATATTCAGGTGTTGTTAAATAACACAAATAATAATGTGTCCGATAGTGGTATCCAGGTGACCAGCAGCCAAGCACGCTAACCCGATCCAGCGTTTTAGTCAGCTGTGCGTACGGTTAATCGTCGGGAAAACAGCGAGCGAAAGATAACAGAAATTCCACGGTTAGAACATTCTGAGGCGAGAGAGACTATTGATGCTGAGGCTCAGCCAGCATGCATTTTATCGTTACTATCGTCACCTTGCGCATTATTCAGAAAAGCTGCTGACCGGGGGCCTAGTCCCATTCCACAGAACGGTCTAGGCTTTGCCTAGACATTTCCCTTTCGCAAAGTTGAGACTTTGCTTTTTTGGGTTTTTGGCCTATGCGTTTTGGGACTTTTCACTTTTGGGACTGCTGCAGGAGTGTTGAAGAAGAGAGACTATTAAAAGTTAGGAATGCTAACAGGGTGCAACACAGAAAGCGTTCCCTGGTTGGCGCTGGGGCGGTGGGTCCGGCACTCACCGGATTGGCAGTGCTGGCATGGCGCCCCACTCCAGGTCACATGGTCTTGCCTGCCCGATTTGCCGAGCTACGACTGTACGCACTATTAATGATACCAATTATGCAGTATTCCCTGTTCAGTCACCAGTGAGACCTAGTCGTGATGACCGATCTAGCACTGCGATGTGGTCTAGCGCAGGCTCAACAATATATTATTATTTATACTACTACGTAGCTCATAGTAATAATTATAGCAATGCTCGGAATCTCGGACTCTCAGATGGGGACCCCGACAAGCTGCCAGTGACCAAGAGGGGTCTGTACTCTGTAGACTGTACGGTACGGTACCGAGGGCTAGTCCCCAACGTGTCCGTCTGACTGGCGGCAAATCCTTGTTGGCTGACTCCCGATGCAAGGCTCACCACGCGACAGTACGTCCTCTGTACGGTAATTCTTGTTTTGGCCGTACGTATTCGTGTTTCTGGAAATTTTGGTCTGGGAAGACTGGTATACGGGTGGCATTGGGTGCGCAGCGCTATTTTATTCTATTCTGGCCACCGTGTATTCGATGCAAATGTAATTGGGAGTAGTAGCATTGACTTCTAACAAGTATTCAATGGTGCAGTGAGTTTATTTACTGATACTATACCAATCCAGTGGTGATCGTCCGCTCCACCCGTCAATCATGGACGGATTGAGCAGCCTCTCTCCAGATGACAGAAGTCGAGATCTCTGCAGATCGGCAGCAGCCTGCCTTCAGCCTCCAAGCCTCCCGCGACTCGATCCACCTTATTCTGCTGAAGTACCGGTGTCCTCCATGTACATCAATACTGCATCTCTCCATGCATTCTTGGTGCAACTGTCTGGAAGTCTGCATAGACGCATCGCACACAAGACAAGACAAATAGCTTAATAATAATAACCAACAAATAATATCGCCTCCCATACGAGTTCTGCCCAGAACCAGGAAATACTACGGCGCCAAGGCGGGCAGCCCTGTCAACCACGTTGCTGCTGATCGCTCCCAACACAGAACAGGCTCGACCTGCCGGCAAAAGGGAAATAATACGGATGATAATAATACCATACGGGCAGAAACCATACCGTACTGCGTGCGTATTGACTGGCGGGCTAGCGAGTCGCCCGATAACGAGAGCCCCAATGGCAGCAGCTGCCGAGCGCTGGCCCAGACCCTCCCCTCCTTCCTTCCCTGGTCTGCCTGCCTGTCTGCTCCTTCCCATCGCCTGTTCTTGCCCTCAGCAGCATTCTTTGTCTCTTTTTTTGTCGCTCTCACCAGCGCTCCCTTTCCTCTCCGCATCTCGCTCTCTGTCTGCCTGTCTGTCTGTCTGCCTGTCTGCCTCTCTGTCTCTCTGCCTCGTTTCTCGTACCATCTCTCCCTAAAGCACTAGCCTGGCCCAGCGACATCGGCTACCTCTCTGCTACCACAACTCCTACTACCCTTTAGCATCGTGCCCGGACGCTAGCCCTCGCGCTTGCCCAGGCGAATCCCGGCCACCTGCTTTTCTCGCTTTGTGTTCCACTCTTTTGTTCTTCGTCTTCTGTCCCCCTCCCCCTCTCTGCATATTCTCATTTCTCTACTTTCCTACTCCTCGCGCAGTCACTGCTGCTGCTACTGCTGCTGCTCGCGCCAAACAAACACAGCCAGCCAGCCAAAATACCTCGACCCGGCGTGGCAAGTCGCAGCCAACTAGCACGGGATCCCCCGCGCTGGCCGCCCTGGTCCAGACCGTCCCGCCAAATTGCGACCACTCCCGCTGGCCTGCACGATCGTGGAGTCCGAGCCACTCGTCCGTCTCGCCGGATACCTGACTAGTCAACTAGTTAATACCTGATTAACTACCCAGTACGCTTGCTCCATCCACCGCTCGGCGCTCGCTCCCTCACTCGCCATTCACTCGTCCATCCATTATTCATTCATTCATTCACCACCCTCTCCAGGCTTCACTCCCTCTTGCCCATCCACTGCCCTCTCCTGCCATCTTCTTCTTCGTCTTCTTTCTTTTCTGTCATTCCGTCTGGCTGACCAATAAGACTGAGGCTTTTTTTGAAAAAAAAAAAGGGAAGGAAAAAGAAAAAAAACACACAAAAATACAACCCGGCGGTTTTATTGATTGTCGCGAGCGCGTCCATCTCCACCTCAACGCTGCACACCATCAACAACCCACGCTGCTCCCGTTCATAATTTTTCACCTCTCTTCCAAAGTCCACGGCGACAACAACCTCCCTCCGACCGCGGAATACTCCCCCGCTATCCTTAACTTACCATGCCATTTGGTGCACGCTTCTTTTGACAATCGCCTGGACCCACGGTCCGATTGAATCTACCAGCCCGCGTTCTCGTGTAGGACCGAAGGCGCACGTTTCTGCAAAGTCGAGTGGTTGCACGATAGAGGGATTCCTCCCTGCGATAACCATCCCAACTGGATTCATCAGGCTCTTTCGGTGGCCGATTCTGGTCCTTGGAAACACCCATCGTCAACCTCGAAGCCTCCGCCGCCACTGTTCCTCCCGCCAATCTGACGGTAGCACCATCGTTCATCGACTCTGAGTATCTTCGCAGTGCCCAAGTTGACCCCCGACAGTCCGGCAATCTGGCGGCTCTTGCAATCCCCCCACCCGGAATGGGTACTGCGCTTGATGCGCTGAATACTGCACCGCAGCCTCTGACTGCGCGCCGCCCAGCGGCCTCCAATCTGCCCGTATTTGAACTTCCTCCTCCGACCAATTTTGGACATTTGAACGCCACCTCCAAATTCCCTGCTCTTTCCCCTGTGAATGCGCTCTCCAACGTCAGTAACCTACTCACGCCTCCCTCGAACCATTCTACCGAAGGCACCAACGCCAACTCATTGCAGCAGGGTTCCAACATTGCAGCCTCATTCTCAGCTGCTGGTCCCGACGTCCCGGCTTACTCGAATCTGTGGCCGAATCAAAACTCCTACAGCTACGCGGCTCCTTCGCACTCTTCCTGGGGCCCCAACTCTTCTACTCTCTACTCAACCCCGCGAGGCGCCATCTCGCCCTCGGGAGCATCTCTAGGTCGAAATAGCGTCACGCTACCATCGTCCACCCCGGAAGGCATGTCGCAGCAGTACGATATCAACCACTTGCCCCCTCCTTTCCACCAACAATCTATCCCCGTTTCATCACCAGGACACCACCAGCAGCAAGCGACGATGATGTCCAACAGCGTACCCACGACATCAACTGCACAATCGCATGCCATGATTTCCGGAGACCCTTATTCAAAATCCGGGGGCGCGCCGCTGTACAGCCCAAACGCCCACCCTAGTGCCTATCCTCCACCTTCTTATGGAACCTCGGCTTCAGTTGGCCAGAGCGGGCTGGGCATTCATGCTTCCCGGATGCCATCTGTGCAATCGCCACCCATCCATGGCTACAATCGAGCACCGTGGCCGTCATACTCTCTCCCTGCCATGAACGGGCCGGTTATGACAAACCTTCACAATCCCAGTGGGCATATGTCTGTGATGGGCAACATGCCAGCGGGGCTTATGCCTAATTTCACCAGCGGTCATCTGGCTAGTATGCAACACATGTACGGAGGGCACGCGTCGCACCACGCCGGTCACGGCCAGCCGGCACCCCCGAACGATCGACCATTCAAATGCGACCAATGTCCTCAAAGCTTCAACCGCAACCATGATCTTAAACGGCACAAGCGCATCCATCTGTCGGTCAAGCCTTTTCCATGCACGCATTGCGAAAAGAGTTTTTCTCGTAAGGACGCATTGAAGGTTCGTTTCCTTTTCCTGACTTCTTTGGACCTCCACTAATTATATTCTAGCGGCATTTACTGGTCAAGGGATGTGGAAAGAACACGGATAATGGCTCAACCAAAGATGATGAAGCCCTAACCAAGACAGATTCACACAGCGACAGAGCCAGTCCGCTGTCGAATGGAATCTAAACTCGTATCTCAGTCGTATTTGCAGAAATAATCGGCTTTGTTTTTATCTATTGCAATGGTCATTTTGAGCAAGGTGTCGGATGGTCTCTTTTTTGCTTTTGTTTTTGATTTACGGGGTTTTGTCTTTTTTGTATGTATGCATGTTTTGGTTATATGGACTCGGGCAACGAAGTCGCTGTCAGCTATCTGATGGCGTGGTGGTTGCACTTGTATGGATATGTGCTGCATTATATGTATGGTAATTATGCATCATGACTTGAAATAGTATTATACCTGTTATTTTCATTCAATTTTTTTCGTTCAAATATTTTATGATTGAAGCCATGTGTGGCGCTACAAAGAATCTGTATCGACTGAGTTTGTAAACCAAGTATAATTCGAACATTTGCCTGCTCAAATTCAAAAGGAAACCAACATTGAATGTTCGAATGTTAATATGACTTGGGCAACCCCAGAACCCGTTCCCCAATATAGTTACAAATCATCTCGCGACTGACCGGAGCAATGCGAGGGATAAACACCTCCCGGAGATACCTCTCTACATGATACTCCTTCGCATACCCCATCCCACCATGCGTCATAACCGCCCTCTCGCACACTTGAAAGGCTGCTTCGGCCGCAAGATACTTTGCCGCATTCGCATACTCCCCTCCCGCATATCCCTGATCATACATGCGCGCTGCATGATATAGCATCAGCCGCGCCGCCTCGAGTTTCATCCAGCTGTCCGCCAGCGGGTGCTGGATTGCCTGGTTTTTCCCTATTGCGCGGCCAAACACCACGCGCTCGCCGGCGTAGATGGCGGCTTTGCGTAATGCTGCATAGCCTAGACCCAGTGCTTCAGCGCCGATGAGGATGCGCTCGGCGTTCATTCCGTGCAGGATCATTTTGAAGCCTTCGTTTTCTTTGCCCACCATGTCGCTGGCTGGGACGCGCCAGTTGTCGAAGAACAGCGTGTTGGTGTCAACAGCAGCGCGCCCCATTTTGGGAATCTCGGTGATTTCCATGACGGATGAGTTTATGTCGGTGTAAAACAACGAAAGCCCCTGGGATGGTTTCTGGACTTGGTCCAGCGGGGTGGTGCGCACAAGAATGAGAATCTTTTGCGCGTTTTGCGCCGTGGAAATCCAGATTTTCTGGCCAGACAGAAGATAATAATCATCGCCATTCTTCCTTTTGGCTTGCGATTGCAGCTTCAGCGTGTCAAGGCCCGTATTGGGCTCAGTAACCCCAAAACAAGCCCTCTCCTTGCCTGCCACCAGCGGCTCCAGCCAACGCTTCTTTTGCTCCTCCGTACCAAATTTCACCACAGGCTCAAGACCAAAGATATTCATATGCACCGCCGACGCAGCCGTCATGCCACCGCCCGATTCGGAGATTGTCTGCATCATAACCGCTGCCTCGGCGATTCCCAATTCCGAGCCACCAACGGACTGTGGCATGCAGATACCAAGCCACCCATCCTGGGCGAGGGCGGCGTGGAATTCGGCAGGGAATTTTTTGCTTTCTTCTTGTTTGAGCCAGTATTCGTCGGTGTAAGAGCTGCATATTTTGGAGATTGCGTCGCGGACGGTGCGTTGTGAGTCGGTCAGGTCGGTGTCGTTGTTTTGGAGATATTCGGTGGCGCGCGCGTGGATGTGGCGTGTGTTTTTTCTTCGTCCAAGATGTAGTGGTATAGAACGGCTTCTCAACACTGACCTTAGTCCCAGTGACCTCTGCTATTGAGCTGTTAACATTATTTTTTTTTCTTGTTTCGGTATGTGAGGGTCAAGCAACGAACAGTGAACCCTTGCACTAAAGCCGCCATGTCTTCTATTTTTCGTGGATCCTTTAGATCATCAATGCCTACAGCTTACTCGTCAGACCACTAAGTACTAATTCGATTTTGAACCCCGCTTAATAACCAAGCACATGCGTTGATTTTATGGAAGGAGAATGAACATGTTCCGTTTTGGGCCTCGGACCAAATCTGGGGGTCTGGGGTTCGGCGCCGAAGGCCGAAGGGTAGAAGTTGTTGACTTGTAGACCAAAAAAAGAAAGAAAGAAAGAAAGAAAGAAAAATTAAGGAAACAGGAAATGGAATGAATTGATCGATTGAATGTCCGAAACCCCGTCTCGACTATCTGACAGATGGTTGCCTCACTTCGGTGATTCCATGTGTTTGTTCTGTTAGATGCCCGCATACTTTGACCTCGGACCAGAATATCATCTCCACCAAACCACGCCCGAAGCATTAGCATTTTATTCACCTCGCTTATTAAGTGTATTAGCTATGTATAATATCGGTTTATTGGTCCGATGCTTGTGACTGGAGAAATGACCGACCAATATCCATTCATATTTTAAACGATTAGTGTTCCAATTTTATAGTACTTTTCCATGGCATTTATCGTTTCTTTCTAGTCCTTGTCACTATGAATTACCTGACATCAACTATTCCGAGGCGGTCTTCGCGAGTTGCAGTATCGTCTTGGGCCTTTCGGTCTTGTATTCTGTTGACCGCTACTCGAGCAAATCATACACATACTCCGCGGAACAATCATACTGGTCCTCTTAAGGGCGTTAAAATTCTTGACTTGACGAGGGTTCTAGCTGTAAAATCCCCTTCGAATTATTTCAGATGGTTTCTGATATTTTTGTGTCATAGGGCCCGTTTTGCACTCAGATTCTTGCAGATTACGGCGCGGATGTAGTCAAAGTCGAACATCCACAAGGCGGAGTAAGTCTGTCCATTCAATTTATTATCAGAACAAAAAGCTATCCCCCCCAAAAAGTTTGTGTTTGCTTACAATTATGTTAGGATGACACCCGACTCTGGCGAGAAGCAGGCGAAGAAGTTATCTGGCGGCCAGACGCCGGTAATACGTCCATCTATTTCAACACTATCAACAGAAACAAGCGGTCAATTGGGATCAATTTAAAAATTGAAAAGGGTAGAGAGATTATCCTTGAATTGGCGCGCAAGGCCGATGTGGTGTAAGCTCTCTCTCTCTTTCAACTCTAGAATCACCTTGCTAACAAGAGACAAACAGCGTAGAAAACTTTATACCCGGCAAACTGGACAAGTTAGGGCTTGGATATGAGGCATTGAAAGCCGTCAACCCGTCTATTATCTTAGCAAGCATTTCCGGTATTCCTTTTTTCACTACTTTTATGATGCCATGATACTCACTTTTTGCCCAGGCTATGGAGCCAACGGCCCATTCGCTCAACGCGCCGGCTACGACGTAATCGGCGCCGCTGAAGGAGGCCTCCTTCACATCACCGGCGAACCCGACGGCCCTCCCACCAAGCCCGGCGTTGGGTTGATGGACATGTGCACTGGTCTATACCTGCACGGCGCTATTGTATCCGCGTTACTTGCGCGTGAACGAACAGGCGCTGGCCAGAAAATCGATACGTCGCTGTTCGAAACAACAATTTCGATTCTCGCAAATGTCGGTATGTCGTGGATAAACATGGGCAAGGAGGCGCAGCGCTGGGGCACGGCGCATCCGACTATCGTTCCGTATGAAGCGTTTAAGACAAAGGATTCGTTTCTTGTTGTTGGCGCGGTGAATAATAGGCAGTTCAAGAATCTGTGTGAACAGTTGGGGAATAAACAGCTGGCAGATGACCCACAGTTTGTGGATAATAATGCCAGGATCCAGAACAGGAAAGAGTTGAAGAGCATACTAGATGAGCTTTTTGTGACGAGGACGACGGAGGAATGGGAGAAGGCGTTTGAAGGGAGTGGAATGCCGTATGGGCCGATAAATACGTTGGAAAAGGTTTTTTCGCATCCACAGGCTCTTGCGAGGAATATGGTGCAAACTGTAGAGCAAGATGCGGCAGTGTCAGGGAAAGTCAAAGTTCTCGGTAAGTACTTTCTCCTTTTTTCTCGTCTGTCTTTGCTAAGTATACCAGGCATGCCAGTTAAATTCAGTGAGTCAAAGCCATCTATCAGAGACGGTCCACCCTCGCTAGGACAGCATACAGAGGAAGTGTTGCAAGAACTAGGCTTATCTTCCGAAGCTGTTTCGCAGCTACGCAAAGATTCAGTTATTTAATATATACGTAGAAATATATGATTATCAACATTCTCAATCGTTATATACATACTATTACAAATTCGTTGCCCTAAAAAATTGACATCATCTTTCGAACCACTCCTGTGAGAAGCCCAGCATGACTTCATTAGTCTGTACATCTCCGCTCGTGTTGATAGTATCCTGCATTTCTTGAAATATCTGCTGAAAATCAACAATGGGGTCAAAGGCTGAAAAGGACTGATCTAGATGCATTGATGTGTCGGGGAACCCTGGTGAAGGAAGTGTTTGTGGTGTTAATCGACGGCCGTTCTGTGTTGTAGATTCTCGCACGCCTCCTCCATTATTTTCAAAGGGCACTAATGTATGCTCCGCGTTTGTCTGATTATTGCTAGAGACCGGAACGGTTCTTTCGATTTTTGGATGGAAGCTTGATTCAACAAGCTCCTTCAACGCGCTCATGCTTAACCGATTGAAAATATCACACGAGCCTCGCGCATCATCCCATCTTTCGCAGATTGCTGTCAAAATATTCGAGCAGTCGCGAATATCAGACACGACATCAAAATAAGACGGCAAAAAGGCCATAATACCCCGCTTTCGCCTCTGTGCACAGCAACCGACACTGTACGTATTGGCGAGACCAGCCATGAAAATCGTGTATAGGCAAACCCACGAATAATTCAAATGGCGGTCGCGTAGCAGTTCATAGTAATGAGATAGCACGAGGCGAGACGAGTTCCAAATCATCTGTGGTACGTCGTCCATATCTTCGTATGATTCGAGGCCTTCTGTTGCTGGGAAGGTTGCAGATGGTCGGAATAGCAGCAGGCAGCCACTATGATATAAAGCCTGGTACCAACTTGGATGCATATAGGAGGATGTGATGGCTGAAAGGTTATCTTTCGGGGGCAAAGGGAGAAGAGAGATATTCCTTTGCCATAGTTGAAGTTCGTTGAATATCTCTCTTCTAATGGCCTGGCGTTCGTGAATGGGAAGCGCCTGTATCGAGTGACTGGTGTACATGGATCGATGTATTTTGGATTGAATCTTGCGTAGCAGAATGTGCATCACAAAGGGAGATGTTGTATGCGAAGATGAGAGTGGCATGTCTTGATCAAGAGCTTCGTCCTCTGCTGTGGATGGTAATTGCACTTGGATATCATCATCGTGAAGAGCAAGAGGCCGTCCGAGAGAGATGCTCACAATTCTGGTTTCATTAATGAAGGTAATATACAAACCATACTTAAAAAAATACTTACCTTTCTAAATTATGATAACACCAAAAGCATCGGCGTTGCATCTCCACTTGAACCGACTCCGGTATGGGACCAGTGATATGTAGCTGACATCTCACCAAATCCTTGGAAATTTTGTGATGCAAGCCAATTTCCACACATAAACGTGTTGCTTTACCAAGGATCTCCCACATTTCACGGGAAGTATCGCGCAGACTGGCATGGATTCCGTATATGCAGTATAACAATAACGCTTGTAATGATCGTATATCGCGTAGGGCGGAGACCTCATTCAAACGGATCAATGCCCGCGCGAAATGAGACTCTACATCGCGATAACTCCATTCGACTCTTTTTGACGGAACCGAACCCAAAGCCAGAACAATATCAAAGGCAAAGGCACATGCAGAATTCTGCTGATAGAAATTAGGATCGGAATATATCCGCTGCACCATCTGCATGAATCCGGGTCGATAGAGTAGCGGAAATATCATATGCCAATGGGCAAAATATGAATCAATCAATGGCGTTGCCACTTCCCTGTCTACCAGCCTCGCAGTCTGAGGAATGGAAGGGAAAGCGACTCTATCAAGCATGCGATGGCTATCCGTGACTCGCCCGAATAGGCCACTAGTCGCATGGGACGAATCAACAACTCGTTCAACGACATCGACAAAGTCCACGCCATTACTAGAACCAAGATAGCGGGGTTCTTCGCCGGGAGTTCGTTGAATAGAACTTGCTGATTGCTCTGGTGACTGTTGCACCTCGGCATCGTGAGACTCTGTTACATCCAGTTGATTCGGTGTGGGTTGACGACCATTGGGCGTTGAATGATGTGACCGGAGTGTCTCATCTGGTATATCAAAAGAAGACACTCTTCCTCGAAGTCGCTCGTTCTCATTCTCCAACTCTTTCAACCGCCCTTCGACCGATTTCAGATACTCCTGCTGCAGCTGTCGATCTCGACGTTTATTGGGGTATTGGCATACGGATCGGCTTTTCATGCACGAGCTGCATTCCGGTAGGCGGCGGTCGCATTTTGTCTTTCGCGAGTAGCAGCGCTCGCACGCGTGCATGACTGACCAACAGAGGCACGCTGGACAGAAGACCGATGGGATTAAAGTTGAAGTGAATGTTAGATCAAGAAGGGCTTCTACGAGCGAGCTGCGTAAAGCACCCAATATAGGACGATGAAAGTGAGGTCCGTGGATCGAAATTGGTGAGAACTAAGAAGAGTAGAACCGTCAATTGATGTTGACGAGGAAAAGAAGCTCTCCGCATTTCGCGGATACACGTGACGAATTTGGGGAAAAGCGGGGTGATCCATTAAAGGTTCCAGGTTACCAATAATTTGATTGGCTAAAATGAATTGAGTTCCTTGTAATAGGAAATTTGCTGCTACTTACTGATGACTTTATTTATTTTCTAGTAGTATACTTTGTAGAGCGCAGTTGTAAGCTGTTCACATTGCCGGGTATTGAAACATTAACCCTAACCCTAACCCTAAAATACCTTTACAAATTGATATTCAGCCCCCAGATTTCAACATCCGTCAGCCAGGCTACTCGGTGAATTCCGTTGCAACAGGAGGTGGCACAACCTTCAATCGAGCCAAGTCACGGATAGTGTTAAACGAGGTTTCGTACGAGTCAACATTTCCCAAAAAGCCCAGTTTTCGTGCTTTTCGCATGCTAAGAGACAGTGGCCAGCTACCGATAACTGCCGAGTCGGTCATGGAGAAAATTTGAGCTCTGTTTTTGTCTGTGAATGGTTCAAGAACAAGGTCATGTTTCTGGGCAAGTTCAGTCCATGCAGCTTGAACCTCGGGCCGTCCAGACCATTCATGGAGACTGAAAGTGGAAGTTGTGGTTCCAAGGGGACCGTATCTGGCGTAAAATGTTAGCTTTAAATACTCCAATCTAGGAAGTAATAAAAATACCCTCGGGGTGTCTGCACATGTCTCGACACACTGGTGCGGTACTTGGACTCGTCTTCCTCTGGGGACTTCCACCCGGTTCCATACCAGCCGGCTAGATAAGCCCAGAAGCGGCCCCATGTAAAAGGAAGACCATCCTGAATGTTGAAAGCTTCGTTGGCAGCCCCGTCTGTCAAAACTGCCCATTCTTCAAAATAAGCATTGAGCAAGGCAGTGCTTTGGCAGTACTCGCGATCCCAGGCCGCAAAGTCGCCTGGGAATGCCAGTGGCTGTTTCAAATGCGCTTGAATGGCTCCATATATTGCTAATCCAACCATGTGGTTCAATGCGCTATCACGCACCGCGCCTATAATATATGATGGACGAACAACATTCCAGCCAACGCCGGTATCCTTGCAATACTCGGAAAGCTCGTCCTCCTGCGGGTAATAAAAGTTTGCTTCCAGAGGAATTCTTGGATCGGATTCAAAGGATGGATTGGTAGCAGGCCCGATGTGGAATCCATAATGCTTGGCTCCAGTCTGCAACAAGAACCGTTTTGGCTGTAGGCCTGATAGACGAATCGCACCGATGAAATTTTTCACAAGGGTTGCTGTAATCCCAGAGATAAGTCATCACATATTCTCAATAATCATCCAAGACAGGTCATTTTTTCTCACAATTAACCTTAGCGAGTTCCTCCGCATCTGACCACATGCCTAGAACCTCGCCTTTTTGTTGAGGCTGCAAATAGGCAAAAAAGAAGACATAGTCACTATGAACATGTTTAGGTTTTAAAGAGCTTTTGGACCTCTGGGAAAAATGACTCACACTTTTTGTATCTTTTCTCTTAATCTGTCCGCAATTGACGACTCCTCTTCAAGAAGATCGACCGAGATATGCTCGACTCTCTTGGCCCCCTCCCCCAAATCATCAAAAAAGTTGCTGGGGGGTGTTCGGCGTGATAGACAGTAAATTTTACTCCATCTTTCTGGAGCTGCAGCAAGGACACGGACCATATGATAACCGGACATGCCATTGGCACCGGTAATCACCGCAGTCAAATTCGAAAACGATTCATTTTGGGGATAGGTGGGCAGCCCATGAAATGGGCCTTCCGACTTGACGACTTGAGAGGTAGCCATTGTGGTCAACAATATTTGCATGCGAAAATGTACGAATCCGGCCAATAATGAGCATGGGTAGTTTATACATATTGCTCATGCAACCCCGCATCCGATCCGCGATCGTCGGTTTGTTTCCCCGCAAATCGATGTCCCGGGGGCCCGGAGCCGAACCCCGAAATGGGGAAACGGCAATGACCCTTTCATCGGATTTTCCCCGGGTCTCCTCGACCCTGTTGATAACTAAAGAACTAATAGGCGAGTCTTGAAATTGAGTTTGATATGAAAAGTAACACTATCGAACTCAGGTCATATGATACGCGTCCTCTGTCCAAATTAGGAGATCAGCGGTGATTAGTTGACTTGTAAAATATCAAACAGTTGATTATCTAGCTATTGAATTATATTAGCATACATTTGAAGTTGGTGCCAATTGCAGTGCTATATTGATTGGAAAGAAGACTACATGTAGGTTATTTATTTAAAAGTTAAAATTCATGAATCTTTTTCAATTAGTTTTCTCTTTCTTGCGAGATTATCATCAATAAAAACTCAATGTTGGAGCATTCTTATTTGAAATATTCCTAAATGTATTCCATTCTCTCTCAATAATTTACAACGTCAATACCACCTTCCTCGCCTGATGCTTTTCAAAAATCTCATATGCCTTGGGTGCTTCTGCTAGAGGCATACGATGAGTGATAAAATCGGCAAATTTATCTTGGTTTTCAGCAAAGACTTTGAGTGCTTCACCAAATACTGGACGAACCGCAGCACGGCCCATGTTAAGACTACAATGGCAAGTTAATATCTCTCATGTACGGTAGTAAAAGTAGGCCATGACTTACTCGATATTCTTTGAATATGCCTCAAACCCGGTGAATGGGAGCTCAGACTGATGAAATCCAATAGAAGATATGACACCGCATGCTCGAACAACGTCAAATGCTAGTTTCAATGCTGACTGGTTTCCCACACTTTCAACCACTGCATCGGCACCTCGGCCGTCTGTCACAGACTTCACGATTGCTGGAATATCATCTGTGTTGAGGTTCAATGGTATCGCACCCATCTTTCTAGCTTCTTCTAGACGATCCTCCACAGAGTCCACTGCATAGACAGTTCCAGTTCCGAGGACTTTGGCCGTTAGAACTGCACAAACCCCAACTGGTCCACAACCAAGACAAACAACTACACTCTCGCTGAGGGATTGCTGTTTAAAGTTGGGCCGCAGTGCAGATGGCGCGTGCAGTGTCCCGCCGACAATTGATTCGGCAGTCTCCCTTCCATTCTTCAATTTCATTAGGGCTTTCATCGCACCATAGTACCCTGTTGGAAATATATCACACATAATAATCATTTGCTCAGCGGGCACTTCATCCGGAATAGTCTCGAGGGTGCTGTCAGCATAAGGCACTCGTACATATTCGGACTGGCCACCGTTAAGTGCCATGCTGCCAAATGAAGGTCCATTAACGCATCGGTTGGTGTATCCATGTTCACAGAACCAGCACTTCATACTACATGGGCATAGAGCTTTAGCTTGAATAAATATTTATTGCGGCGCCACTAGTTGACTTACCACATGGGTGAAAAAATGGACATAACCCTTTGCCCAACCCTGAACCGACTCACTTCGGACCCAACATCTTCAACAATGCCTATAAACTCATGTCCCTATTTTCTTCGTATTAGATATATTGATTGTCAAGAGAGAAGGATATTATCTACCATGATATGCCCAGTGGTTGTCTTTTGGTGACCGCGATACATATGCAGGTCACTGCCACATATCCCCGCAATTTGAACCTTGAGAATTGCATCACTTTGAGCGATAATGACAGGCTTTGGCTGTTCTTTCACGCTGATGCTAAAGGGACCTTCATACACTACTGCTTGCATGGTTTCGGTTTCATAAATATTGATTGTCCGCTAGTTGTAGTTTGTGTAAAAAGAAAGTCCACAAAAATAAATAAGAGATACTCTTGATTGAAATGAAATAAACAAGTCCTTACCAAGATATCTCCTTTGTACTCTTCTCCTCACTGTGGGGTTTTACCGGGCCGTGGTAAAGAGTATCCGTATGATCGGCCGCATTCCCCATCTGTTCGGTCAAAATTTCCGCCTGCTGGATGGTTTATAGCCGAACCAAACCGGGTAGCACAAATAAGCGTGTGATACATAACATGGGGGTAAAGAGGGGCATTGGGGGAAACCTTGGTTGTTTTGACATTTCGTTAACTCTCTACTGTCTCCTAACTTTGGAAAAAAACAATTAACATATCGCTTCGCATGAACAACTATGCCTGACTTTACAATTCCATCCGCTTCAGAGCTGACAAAGCTTTATATTGATGGCGGCTATGTAGAGCCAAAATCTGGACAAACATTTACCGTGTACAACCCCAGCGATGGCTCCGTGGTCTCCAGCCAAGTTCCGGTCGCAGGCCAAGAAGACGTGGACGCAGCTGTCGCCGCGGCGGAGAAAGCATTCCATGGGCCATGGAGCAAGTTCACCGGTGCTCAGCGATCTGCCTGTCTGCGTAAACTTGCAGAGCTGCTTGATGAGAAAGATACTCTACTCAAAATACTAACTCTGGATACCCTAAGCACGGGCAACCCGGTGTCGCTTATCCCGACCCGAGAAAAAAATTACATTATGAGCCAGCTTTTGTATTATTGTGAGTAGATCCCCTTGCTACTTGAGAAAAGACGCGCACTTAATGAGATATAGCTGGATGGACGGACAAGCTGCGTGGTGACTACCTGCCTGATGATGATGGCTTTGTAAAACTGGTGCGCCATGAGCCTCTTGGGTACGTGTTCCTTCAATAACCTACCATTTACATAAAAATTAACAGAATGAATTGAATAGTGTCTGTGCCGGAATAAATCCATTTAATGCTCCAGTTGCAACTCTGATCATGAAAATTGCCCCTTGTCTGGCAACCGGAAACACCATTATTATCAAACCATCAGAGTACAGCCCTCTTGGTTCGTTAGCGATTGGGCCTCTTTTTGAAGCCGCCGGGTTTCCCAAGGGTGTTTTTCAAGTTGTTACTGGTGCTGGAGAAACAGGTGCGCTGCTTGCCGCGCATATGAGAATCAGAAAGGTAATATCTATTCGTGTCCCGTAATTTCCACATGCTAAGTCCTATATTAGATCAGTTTCACGGGGAGTGTTGCTACCGGGAAGAAGATTCAAATTGCCGCTACGCAGAGCAATTTGAAGAGAGTAACCCTTGAATTGGGTGGTAAAAGTCCGGCCGTGGTGTTCGAAGATGCCAATTTGGACAATGCGCTCACTTGGTAAGCACCGGATACGTTGATATATAGCCATGGATATAGGCATGCTAATTGAAGAAGGACGATAAATGCCATTCTAGCACGCTCCGGGCAAGTTTGTGTGGCAGCCTCTCGAGTCTACGTGCAAAGATCGATTGCGGATAAGTTCATCGAGGGCTATAAGGAGCGTATGAAAGCCGCGGCCGATAACATAGGCAATCCTCTCGATAATGCCACTACTCTGGGGCCTTTGGTTGGCAAAGCGGCCTTTGAAAGAGTTTCCAAAATGATTGAGAGAGGGAAAACCGAAGCAGAGTTGGTTGTTGGAGGCGTCCGCCACGGTGAGCAAGGGTGCTATATTGAGCCAACAGTCTTTTTGAACCCCAAGAAAGATGCACAAGTTTATAAAGAGGAGATATTTGGCCCAGTCTCGGTGGTCAAAACTTTTGAAACCGAGGACGAGGTTTTGGAAATGGCCAATGATACTGAATTTGGCTTGATGTCCGGTGTTTTCACAAAGGATATCAATCGAGCACTGAGATTTTCTTCCAGGCTGGAGTCAGGCGTGGTTGGTGTCAACTGTGTGAGCTATGTGAGTAGAACCTCCTATTAGGTGATTCGTTTGCTGATAGTTTGCTTCTTTAGATGAACGTTCAGGCTCCATTCGGAGGCAAGAAGTCATCCGGGATTGGCAGAGAGTTTGGTGAATATGTAAGCAGATTGCCCCTCCCCGTTCTCTGTGATGCAGAAGCTAAAGCTTTTTATAGGCTCTACGAGGATTTACAGAGCCCAAGACTGTTCTTATCAAGTGAGTTTATTTTTCTCCTCGTTAAAATAAGTATGCTTATTTTTCATATAGTATGAATTCTTAATCCCTTCACATTGAGAGAAGGTTGTTTTTAATCTAGCAACTACTTATAGATGGACTTGGAAGCTTCTAAGATTATGTACTTAGCACTACGGAAAGTGTGAATCTACATCTGAGCATGGTATCTAGAGTATTCAAATGCGGTTCTATGTACTTAGCCGGAAATTGAATTGCAGGGTCTTTTTTCAACAGTACTGTCAGGTGACCTTAAAACAGGTTTTACAAATAGACCGAAGATCAGATATGCTTTTCCGTTATTTGAAATAGTTTTTGAAAAGAATGACGACGCTTATTTTTGGCCTGATTTTCAGGGTTTTCGACGCCGCACGGTCCAGATGTCCTCTCGGACTTTTGGCCCGATATTAGGGCACTGCTCCGCTTTGTTCACAACATTGAGACCCACTCAAAATCCGGGGTTATGGAGCTTTCCCCATATAGTAGAGAAGTACTATAGTCACCTTTCGATATAGCCAGTAACAATACACATTTTCTTTTGATCAGCAGCAACATATCACTCTAGTAGATCCAATGGTTCCTGGTTTCAAGAGTTCGGACTTGATATCCGATACTATTAGATTTCATCTCGGTTGTTTGTTGAGGTTCGGCCCTGAGACTGCGGCGAGACCCATGTAGGCATAACATCGGCGCTGATAAGAATATGCAACCCCCCTGTCTTAGTTTATGAATGGTTAGAGAGGGTAGGTCAATGTTATCAGTGATTCGCATATTTATCTGTCCACATTACAAATCTTCATCAAAGAGTAGCCAGGATGGCGTCCCATAGTGCGCGTCATGTGAGCGCATTCAATCTTGCTGTGAGTGTATATACCTGATTATTTACATCGAGGGTTTATTCTTATATTCATCAGATTGTTTTGGCACTGTGCTTTGGTAGTTTAACCTATGGATACTGTTTCAGTATTACTTCCACGACGCTGGGCCAACCTTCATTTTTTGAATATTTCAACCTGTCTCAAGACACTACGGCACCTCGATATGCCTATACCAATCGTGTAATTGGTGGGCTAAATGGGTGTTTCTCTGGCGGAGGTTTTCTCGGTGCATTGGTTGGCGGTTGGGCTTGTGATGCCCTTGGTCGCAAGAAAACACTTTTCTTAGCTAGTCCCATCGCCATCCTCGGCGGTGCACTACAAGGAGGAGCAGTCAATATTGCAATGCTTCTCGTCGGTCGATTATTTGGCGGTTTTGCTGTCGGTAAGCTATTCATGCCCTTTTTTCTTCCTTTGTCCAGGCCAATTGATGCTAACCCCTGATCCCGCTTCCGTAGGAATCCTGATGGTTCTCATTCCACTGTTTCAATGCGAGATCGCCCCTCCAGCAGCTCGTGGATTTCTTGTCTCTCAACATGGTTTGTTAATAATCTTCTTCAATTATAGAGAGGGCCAAATGACTGACTAGTTAGGCGTTGTCATCGTTTTCGGATATGCCTCTGCAGCATGGATCGGCTATGGTTGTTTCTATACAACAAATGCCGCTTTTCAATGGCGTTTCCCGCTTTCTTTACAATGTTTGTGGCCATTGGTTTTGTTGCTTCTGACACCGGTTCTGCCTGAATCTCCTCGTTGGCGTAAGCAATTCCTCCTACCTTTACGCTATGGAACCACCGACACTGACAAAATGAATTCAGTTCTAATGCAAGGTCGTCGAGAAGAGGCATTGGGTATCATAGAAAAGTTACATAAAAGCGAGAAGGATAGCTCAATGGTATCCTTTGCTAGGGAAGAATTCTACCAGATGACGTACCAAGTCGCGGCGGATCAAGAAATGGCTCGTTCTGAGACAGTTGCCACTTTATTCAAAAAACCGTCTTATCGCAAACGCATGTTCTGTGCATTCATGACTATGTTTGCGTCGGAATCTACGGCAATCTTGGTGGTCTACAACTACAGTGTTCTTCTATACGAAGGGCTGGGCTTCAGCAACAGTGTTTCCTTACTGTTGGCGGCTGCTTATGTTACTGTGGCATGCTGTGGGAATTACATCAGCTCACTCTTGATGGATCATGTCGGTCGTGTGAAGCTGCTGGGTAGGTTTCATGCATATAGTGCAAGGCAAGAAGCTGATCTTTTTCTAGTTATTGGAATTACCGGTTGTCTTATCAGTCTCATCTTCGAAGCAGCGCTTTCAGCCCGCTATATCGGTACTGAAAACTCTTCGGGATTAAGTGCAGGCGTTTTCTTTCTTTTTCTTTTCATCTCTTTGTAAGTTTTCCTTTTATTTGTCAATATCACTCCCACGTTAAAGGACCGACTCTGACTTTTTTTTTAAAAAAAGCTACGGCTGCTGCATTGATGCTACCACCTATGTCTACTGCACCGAGATTTTCCCGACTCATATTCGCTCACGAGGTATGGCATGGTCACTAGCCATACTGTTCGCTACAACAGTTGCCTACCTGATTCCTGCTCCCACGGCGTTTGCGGAGGTTGGCTGGAAATACTACCTTCTTTTCATAATCCTTACTGCTATCAATATACCGATCATATGGTTCTACTTTCCGGAAACAAAGGGGCTTGCCTTGGAGGAGGTGGGCGAGAAATTCGGCGATGATGTTGTTGTGCGGCTTACCAACATCACCACGGAACAGAGGGAGCAGCTCGATGAGGCTATCAGGGCTGAAAAGAGCACTTCGGACAGCACACATGTGGAGCAGATGTCAGCATAGGGGCTCGTCGTTTTCAAGAGAATCAAGCTGTGTATTCATTTTGGTACTCTTGATTGTTTTTGTGTTCTCGATGTGGAGATGTGCTTCCCTTTAAGTTTGATATAAATGTTCGTATTAGTTGAGAATAATCTATAATTTAATGAATATTAGTTGTGACAACATTGAAATTCTGCTCTTGCCAGTAGTTGATTAGCCTCATACAACATCAGTATGTTTAGAAAGATAACTTAGTAAAACAACCCAAAACAATAACCATAAATGTAGGTTTTAAGAATACTTTTCACCGAATACTTGAGGTAGCATGAATTATACTCTGTACTAGGGTAATTTAAAGAAAGCATTATACTGAGGCTATGCATGTGCCTATGTTATTTCGCTTAGAAAATATAGGGATAATCAATTGAAGGAACTTATAATAAAATCAAACAAGATCAAGGAACCTATGAGGCATGTTGGATTCCATTCCATCACTCAAAGAACTTCTTCTCGTTAATATACTTAGTAGCAACATCTTTGTCATGCCCAAACACAAGCCTAGCATTAAACAGTCTCTGCAGCCTCCGAATCATATTCAAACTGCGAAACCACGCATTATGGTCTCGCGCCAGGCCTCCGTGCGGATGTCCCATCTCATAATTCTCAGCAACATGGAACTGATCCGTTGTCCATATGAACGTGCCATCCTTCTCCAGGTTAACCTGCATAATACAGAGTCCTGGGGTGTGCCCCGGTGAGTGGTGCAGCGTGATGCCCTGGAAAAGATCCAAATGCTCTTCGGTGAATGTATTCCATTTTAGTCTGTCGAGGAGCATGTAATGACCCAGATACACGCCGAGGTCGGCGCCAGTAGCGACGGCCCAACATGCATGTTTGAATTCTTCTTCGTGGACATAAATTGGCACGTCAGTGTCAACAAAATGCTCCAGACCCCCAGCATGATCCAGGTGCAAGTGTCCGATAATCACTACTTTGATGTCCTTGATGTCATGGCCTGCGGCTTTGATTGCAGCTGGAAGTTTTTTCTCTTCGGAATACACGGTACGAGGAAAGATGTCGGTCAAGGGAGCACCCCATTTCTGTTCAAAGTTAGGGTAGTAACGAGATAAGTGTAAAGGCATACGAACCACATCGAGATCTTCGGCACAGCCAGTCTCGTATAAAATTAGGCCTACTCCAGGATACTCAATCAAGGCCGATAGAATCAACAGTTCGCGGCGTTTATTCACTGGGTTTTTGTTTGATAAAGTGCTCGAATTGGCACCGCGAAGGATCCTGAGCTCGTGTAAATAGTCTGAATAACTTCTAGGAGCTTCGCGAACATTCAATGTTGCAAACATACCACGACTCGTCGGCTTCCAACGTGCCCAAGTCCAGGATATGCATCTTAGTCCCCGCAGGGCATTTGAATCCGGGGACACCTGCCTGGGCCAGCAGGCTGCTTACATCTGTAGAGGAACTCATTGTTTGTCTTCAAAAAAAAAAAAAAAATACTGTTGTTAGCATTCAATGATAGCAAGCTTCTTCATCTGGGAAGAATGGTCATGTTGCGGGGTAGGTTTAAATGCTTGGTAATTCGGTTATACAGAGGGGCTCGACCAAAACATGTTTTGCTTATTACGTAGTACAACACTATGGTAAATGGCCGATTGGATAGAAGCAATTTGTGGCTCACAAATCCCCATGGGGTTTGCGTCGGGGGCGATCCCCGAGGAGACCCATCTCATTCCAGATGCCGGAGAAAGCCCACAATCGGACTGAAGTCCGTACATACAACAAGGAATGGGGGTTATTCCATTTTCCTGTCTTAGGTGAGGAAGAACTTAGAATAACCAATAATAAAAATTTTAAGCTCGGTATACATTCCTTTTTTATTTTTTATTTTTCCTAATTAGGGTTACTACCGCCCATCTTGAATTGGCGCAGCAAAGAACATGCAGTATGGAATTTATGACTGAATATTAATGTTCCAAATAATCTCCTTTAATGAAGCACAATTTCTTTCTACGTATTAGTTTAAATCTGCAACGCTTGAGGTATTCGTTCCAGATGTGCGATAATTCCGAGACCATCGAGTCAAATCTCCTCCGTATCAAGTATCCTGGCTCACCACACGAATAATAAGAGTGTGCTAAGTGAGTAAAAAATTCATTCAATCAAACATACCTGTGCATAGAGTTCTACGTGTCTTGGTTTTTATTTTTATCGCCAACTCAGCAGTTTGTATGGGGAGTTGCGGAACATTGAGCGGATTGTATCGGATCTACGTATTAGTATAGATAGCTGGTTCAGGATCAATCTACGCGTATTCCTTTACATAAACTTATTGGTCAAATATCTTATATCTCATGGTCCAGATGCTAACCGCCACGGACCTGCGGATGTCTTCCGGAGAGGGGGTCGTGAGCAATGATCTAATTAACATGCGACCATCTTATTGATTCAAGTAGCTTCTTAATTCTACTCTAAAAACACAAAATGGCCAACACACTATCTGACAGACCTACCATCCTCCAAGCACAGAGCTGGACAAGCCTACCAGCAAAATTCCGTCGTCCAGGTGTCTCGGAGCATTCAATAAATCAAAACCGAGGAAGACCTCTCGACTCCTTCCTCGAAGGGCCCATTTATGTCGCAGAACTAGACCTTTTGTTGGTCACTGATATTCCTTACGGCCGAATCTTCTCAATCGACCCCAACGCGGAATGGACCCTCATCCTTGAATATGACGGTGAACCAAACGGACTGGTCTGGAACCAGATCACCCAAAAGATTGTGATCGCGGATTACAAACAAGGAATATTAGAGCTGGACCCTCTTTCTAAAGAGCTCCAGAACCTCGCAGCACGTTATCATGGGGAACGCCTCAAGGGGCCGAATGACCTGGTCATTTCTAGGGATGGGGTCATCTACTTCACTGATCAAGGATGTGCTTTATATTGTTGAAAGCGAATCGGCTACGATACTAAAGATTGATTGGCATTGTCGAGGGTGGCTAATGAAGACGGTGGAAGGCCTTGATAGGAGGAATCAATAAGTCATTACATATGGAACTCTGAATACATTACATGTCAACCTTGAAGTATCTTCGGCATCTTTATTACTACTCATATAGGACTCTATATAGAAAGGAGAGCTTATGATGATGTAGAACTAGGGCAAGACAGTCCAGTGATTGCCACATGCGGTAATGATCGGCGTCAGCATACTACAAGCCACTTACAGCAATAATTAATACTCAATCGAATGATGGCAATGCTAAACGCAATGGGTTTTTACTCGGATAATGTATTAACCGATCTTTTTACTCTAATATTCATTGTTGCACACATAAACAAACCCGGTTGGGTTGGCCATTGGCTAGTAGTATAACACAGTGTAACCCAACTCTTTACAACCTACATAATAACTATCAATTGATATATATGAATCCAAACCAGCAATTGATTTTATTATTATTCATATATCAATTGTTAATTGAAAATTGCAAATTGCAAATTGCAGTAATAAAAATGACGTACACCCGACCCGGCCTGTCCCGCTTGCGCGGGTATGACGTTGGTCGGCTGCGGGGTTCTTCATTCCCCTCGCGATCTCTGTACGTGCCCCAAACAATTCTCTCTCTCCTCTTCGGTCAATCTACATGCAATTGCTACGATTTCGCCAAGTCTACCGTCTTTCGTCCAGCTCGACTGCTCACGTTCTTTCTCGGCAATCACCGCTGTCTTCAGTTGCATACTTGAAGACACCCCACTACTACAGCTACAGTCGCGCTTCTTCGGTACGAGGGTTCTCGCATTGCTCATCTGCAGCTATGGCTGGTGTTAGCAAAGCTTGTTGCTCGTAAGTACTCACTCTCCCTTTTTGCATTTGCTCAGTTTGCTGAGAAGCAGGCTTCCGGCTGTTGTGACGCATGATTACAAGGAAAAGGGCGAGTACAAGACGCTCGGAGGCCTAAAAACTTGTGAGCGAGCACCCTTTTTTTTCTCTCTCTTTGGAAAAGGTGCTAATTAGTAGACGTCACCGGTCCTGAGGATGCCACCAAAGCGATTCTCGTCATCTACGGTTCGTCGCTCTCCCGTTCATCATTTCGTGATAAATTCTAATTGCAGATCATTAGACATCTTCGGCTTCTTCCCGCAGACCCTGCAAGGCGCCGACATCCTGGCCACAAGCGACAAGGACCAGAAATACCGCGTCTTCATCCCCGACTTTTTCGAGGGCGAACCCGCCGATATCTCATGGTACCCTCCTACAACCGACGAAACCAAGGCAAAACTAGGCAAATTCTTCGAAACCAAGGCGGGACCACCAGCAACTCTGGCCAAAATCCCGGGCGTCGTCGCAGACGCGAACAAGCTCTCACCCGCATCGGCATTTGGTACTTGGGGAATTCTGGGATACTGCTGGGGCGGAAAAGTAGCCAACCTGGCCGTCGGCGCCGAAGGGGCTGGTGGGTTTAAAGCAGCCGCGCAGGCCCATCCGGCCATGGTCGACCCCAAAGATGCCACAAATGTCAAGGTCCC
This sequence comes from Talaromyces sp. P118-02, assembly GCA_037040535.1. Taxonomy (NCBI): domain Eukaryota; kingdom Fungi; phylum Ascomycota; class Eurotiomycetes; order Eurotiales; family Trichocomaceae; genus Talaromyces; species Talaromyces sp. P118-02. Next base: position 109,348 of record JAXQGY010000072.1, read on the forward strand.
CATGGCCCTGCTAGCATCCAAGGACGAAGACCCGGCTGCTGTGAAGGGATACGAAGACAATCTCAAGACAGCCAAGCATGTCGAGACATTCTCAACGCAGATCCATGGCTGGATGGCCGCGCGGTCCAATCTGGCGGATCCAGAAGTTCAAAAAGAATATGAGCGTGGGTATCGCACTGTGTTGAACTTTTTCCATGAGCATCTGTAGGTTTTTTTTGTTGGTTTCTGCCTGGTGATGCAGTGTTGATTGGGATTAGAAGTGCGAATCGGTCGAGTTTGTAGGAAGTGGTTGCTACATGTCATTCACTTAGCCGATAAAATGATGGTGAAGAACCATAATTGAATCAAGTCATGTCTGAAAAAAAAGCAGTTCTGTTTCGGGACATCTTTTCCGGCTTCTTCCATTTCCAAAAATAACAAAAGTTTTTTCAATGTAGAGTTTTGGCCCGTACATTAAAAAAAATGTATAGAGGCTGCCGATCATCCGGCCCGCCCTTGCCGAAAGCCGACGGTCCCACCGCCGAACACCAGGACGTCATCTTCAATTCCAGTATATATACACTGCCCAGAATTCATACCAGGAACTCAATTTGATTAATGCGTACATCCGTAGACATGTCGGACGACGACCCCAACCTAATTACCACGGTAAGGACAGAAACCACTCCTAGCAAAAAAAAAAAAGCAGATCTAACAAAAACCAGCCCCTCGAGAAGACAACCTCTCTCGACGAAGAGCCCAAGCAACCATCCAACCTCCCCAACGCACTGGACCATGCCTTGCGCTCTATTGACCTGAACTCTAGCAACATCCACAATAACGCTGCAGCAAAATTCACCAGCAAAGATGTCAAATACCTCTTTTCCGGCGCCCCGCACTTCATGCTCGAAAAGGGGCGGCATAATCACTGGTATCCGCACGCGATCTTTCCCTGGGATGTCGGCGCGGTGAGTATTCAGGATTTCTGGGATAGAGAGGCGCTGCGGCATGAAGCGTTTACGTTGGGGACGCTGCATGCGCATTTGCCGGTTCCGGGGGTTCATACTCCGGAAGATCAGGAAGCAGAAGGCGAAGAAAAAGAAAAAGAAAAAGAAAAAGGGGCGAAAAGATCGACCTTTGATCTGGGAATCTTTGAAGTCCCCAATATGCTCTCCATGAACGGCAAGGAACGCGGTGCGGTGGGCGTGCGCCATTTCCTGGAGCTGCCGATTGCTGATGAGCGGCGGTATCATGCACCCCAAAAGACTGGGGGTGACGGGGTGGATGTTAAAGCGCTGAACAATATGCCGCTGACGCAGGCGTTTGAGACGCTGGGCCATATGCGCGATGCGTACTCTGAGTGCAACCAGGACGTCGTTCTCGACCGGCGCAGGCTGTTGAGTCAAGGGCCCGAGGCATGGAAACGCATTGGCGTGCGCGATATACAAGCCAAAAGTATCATCGAGCGGCTGATCGTGCTGTCAGAGTTTCGAAAAGAAGCACTAGAGAAGAACAAAAACGTGACGATCCTCGACAGGGAGCCCGTTGCAACCCTGCACGAACAGCTGTATACACACGTGTTGTACCCGCCACCCAAGCTCTGGGGCCGACATCATGGAAAGAAACAAGACGAAGAAAACCTGAAATGCCAGATCGAAGTGCTCACAAAGGTCCTGGCTGTCAAAGGCGCATGGCTAGATTTCAGTCTTCCGGACTCGCGGCTTCGAGTAGGCCAGGTATTGTGGGAAATGCCAGCAGATAATTCTTCAGCGAGTCAAAACGACCATCCTTCTAGAAAAAACGACGCAGAGAGAAAATGGCTTCTTCTGCAGCTCCTCCTCGCAGGCGAACTGCTCATGCGACTCGATGCGATTGTGCGCCTGGCCGTGCTGAAACCATCCAAAAACATCTCCGTCTCGTCGCAGGACGTGCGCGAGCTGGACAAGCTGCGCCATGGAAAAGTCAACTGGGACGTACTCTTTGTGCAACGGTTCATGGACAATTTGAGTCTGAAATATTGTCCTTCACCAGCAAAATCTTCGTCCTCGCCGCCACCGCCGCAGGAAAAGCCCAAGCATGGGCTTCTCGCGCGGTTGGGCAGACGCCAATCACAACGAAAGTCCTCACAGTCTGCGGCGGACTCGGATTTGGGGTCGGCATGGGACTGTATCATCACGCCGCACCACGCTGAGAGACAGCTGCAGGGTCTATCTATATTCGCCGCTGCGATCGACTGGCCGAATCGCGATGCCGTCATCAACCAGATCCGCACAAATCTTGACCAAGACACGTACAACACGCCTCTCGCAAGCAACCAGCAGCAGAATCACAGAGAACTCTCAGCTCATCAATACCTCATCCCCCTTCACCACAACCAACCGCCGTCTTCCTCCGGCTGGCTCTCGCGCGCATGGCTCACGGGACTCGTGCTCCCCGGCGACAGCATCAACGCACTGCTAATGGCCAGCATTCTCGAAAACGACACTTCCGCACTATCAGCCATTGGGTCTCTAGCAAACCTCCGCGGAGGGTTTAGTTATATGGACGCGAGCTGGTGGAGCACGAAAAGCATTGCCGGCAGGGTGCTCGCGGCAGCCGACGAGTCCAAGGTGTGTATGGGCTGGGTGCGCGTCAGCCAAATCCCCAACAACCAGACCTCTGGCGAAAAGCTGGTGGATACGTGGTTCTCGGTCGCTGTGCGAGAAGTCGAGCGCAAAAAGGGCTGGAGTCCGCGGATTCGTCAGGGGGTGAAGCTTGCTGTTGAGTCGCATCCCTTGGGCAATGGTGAAGTAGTGTCGGGCAGCACGTTTACGATTCCTGTCGACCAGCAACAACAACATAAATTCGCAGTCAAAATCGACAGTTTCGATCTTGATGTCTCAGAGGCGTCAGAGAGTAAAATGATCACAGCGACACAGGCGTCGATATCGTTCAGTCTGACGGAAGAAACAGCAGCACATCCAATCTCACTTCGCCTGCCCCTGGCGTATAATATCCACTTCATCTCATCGTTTCCATGCCGTCCACCGCGAGGATCAGTCCATCAAACTTCCTCTCCGGCAAGTTCAGACACAGACACAGCTGCAAATCATCATCACAACCTCCCCGGCCACCCGCTACACACCTCCTATTCGTACAAACACATCCCCCTATCCTCGCTCCGCGCAGACACTTGTCCGCCTGAACGCAAGTCGAAACAAGACGCTGAGCCCGTCTGGATCCTGGACGCGCGCGGCAGTCGTGACCACGAGGTGTTTGCGCGCGCGTGGTGTGCGGCGGTGGGCGTGGATGCGGTGGTTGGGCGCGTGGGTCGCAGTTGTTTGGCTTGTTGTGTGCGAGAGGCGCGCGCGGTCGACGTACCGGTTTTTATTCGAGTTAAGTGATGAAATTAGTCGAATATGGTTACATGTGAAGAATCTATTAATATATACACAATATCTAAGAAGCATAAATAATTCCCAGCGAAATGCAACAGAACGAAAAATATGTATGAAGGATCAAGACGAAGATGACAGTAAAAAGGGGTATTCTAGAAGGATAAACGGCCGATTCACGACGGCTAGATCTGAAAGATCTGAGAAGTTCGAAAGTGAAGATATAAAAGAAAAGAAACGAAATGAAGTGAAGAAGTCAAACCTATCCGGTTACCACCGTCAGGTTATCAACGCCCCTAGCACAGGTGCCTTGTCGAAATAACAGCAAATCTAGACTGGTTCCGCCCGAGAATGAGATGAATAGCATGGGATGAGATGGAATGAAATGAACAAGAAATGAATATGTAGTGCGAATGTGGAAGAGGAAAATAAAGAAGAAAACCGCCGTTGCGCCCGCTAAATGCCAAGATGATATGCTTGTAAGAAACTTCGTACGGCCGATCTCTGATCAGTGATCAGTGACTGATCTACGGCCCTGACGAAGGGTGCTGGTTCATGGGGAAATTGCTGGGCACTTGGCCAGGAGAAAACATAGCATAGCCGCCGCCGTCCATAGGCATGGCGCCCATCCCGTTCCATTGCCGGTATGCCATCGGCTGCCCGGTATAAGTCACAGGCACCTGTAGGTTGCCTAGCGACGGGCTTTGCATGGGAGACGGCGTCGCCATCCCGCCAATCGTCTGCGCCGGACTGGTCATTCGACGTTTGAGTTCGGGCGGGATATTCTGCGGAAACGGTCCCGGGCTCGGAAACGGCGATCCAAGGTCTTGCTGCGTGGGAACGGTCATAGAGCGCTGCAGAGGCCCTGGCCATATCGTTCCGTCGGGCTGCACCGTGGCGTAGGGAGAAGGCCCCGCGGCCATCATCTGCGGCTGGCCGGGCATTCCGGCAATCGGGGACGCTGTCGGGATAGGTGAGACGACCTGGCCCTGTGTCCACATGACGGGGGATATGCGTTGGCCGGTCGAGGCGTCCCACGACGCGCTGGGGTCGATTGCCTGGGCCGACATCATGTCTGGATGGGCGACGCCGTCTGGGAGACTTCAGTTAGCACAAATCACAAATATGGGGGTACTGGCAATGCCAACCTGCAGTAAAAGGACCCATGGGAGTTGCTGGGAAGCCAGCAGGATGGAAGGCCGCCATGTCCGGGGTCGAGTGCATGGGGAGGGAGTAAGTGTACATGTCGGCGGGGTCCATCGAGCCAGACGACAATCCTGGAGGCGACGACCCAGTGGGATCGAACGAAGATTCTAGCTTGGCGCCTGGGCGGGCCTTCTTCTCAGTCGGCGGCTGCTGGTCGACAGGATAGAAATGGCATTCTTTGCGCAAGCGGATGCAGTTCTCGCAGCGGCCCTGGGTGTCGTCTGCAGCCACCAGGCATCGGATTTTGCGCCGGCGACAATGCACTTAACCGCGCATTTAGTCAGAGACAAAGACTGAAAGGGAAATGGAAATGGAAATGGAAATACTCACCACAGGCGACAGAGGTGCGGTGGTAGCCAAGCTTGTTGCGCTTCTTATCAGCGCTGGATGCGCCTGGAAGATCCATGGCGACGTGGGGAACAGATGGGATCGGACAGGCTGTCTGGACAAGGACTGCAGGCATGCCGCCAGGGCGATCAAGGCGACTCAAGCAACGAAGTCATCAACCCCGCGCTGGAGGATTCAAGATGGATGATATCTGTCGGCGTCACGTGGGGATGATCGTTCCCATTCACAGCCGATCTTTCTGGTGTGGTCGGATGTGGCGTACTCGATACGAGGCGGTCTAGATAGCTGTACAGGCTGTCTGTTTTGATGGGATGGTGATTGTGATGGTGATGGAGTGATTGATTGATTGATTGTTGTTTGCAAGAGAGAGACGAGAAGTAAGGAGAGAGGGTCAAGCAGTCATCACCAGGTTGCAAAGTCGCAAAGGCGCTCGCAGGTGACTAACTCAAATCGTGACTAGGAAAGCGCCACCGTAAACGATCGACTATATTTTTTTTTCCGAGGGACAGGATGCAAGTAAGCGATACGACCCCGCTGGCAGGACCGAGTTGGGACGAGTTGGACGCCCAGGGAGAACAGAAAGCAACAAGCGAGCGTGGGAGTGATAAAGAGCAGAAAGCGAGTGTGTGAGAGTGTGTGTGAAAGAAGAAAGAGCGAAGAAAGGGGGAAGAAAACAAGGCACAAAGAAAGAATTAGCAATTAGGCGTGGGAACAGGAATAGGAAGGAACAGGAGGGCTATAGTAGCAGTAGTGGGATAGATCACGCCTGAATGAGGACCATGTGGTTCTCTCTCTTTTTTTTTTTTTTTTTTTTTTTTTTTTTTTTTTCCTCTTTCTTCCTAGATTAGGAGTAGTGGTGGTAATGGGAATAATAATAGCATCAATCGGTACGCAGCAAGTACAGTGGCCTGTACTCGGTACAGAGAGGACGAGAAGAAAAGGATGTCATGGGCCAGGTAATCGTGGGGTGAAACACTAGGCTCTGCTCGTTCAGTTGCGTTCCAGATGACACTAAAACGACTCGCTTGTCTGACTCTGACGAGAAGAGGGTCCTGGCCCAAAAGAGGCAAGGGCGATGCAGCAGCGATCATCTTACCGGTTGAATCTGCTTTACTTTGTTTGTATATGCTTTACTTTGTTTCCATGCTTTCCTTGGATATCTGAGAGAGTCTTGACAGCACTCTTCACTGTCTCTGCAGCCTGCTCTCGGGACGACTGAACTACGATTCATTGGATCATGGATGGCACATGCATGATGCAACATCAAAGCTAAGAATAACATCTAATCAAACAATAAAATTGCATCTCCGAAGAATCTGGCCGAACTGTGTCTGGGCTTGGATTAGCGCGCTGTTGGTTACCTGTCAAGCTGCCCCACTTGTTAGCCTGTAAGGCCAGCTCTGTGCAAGTACATGCAATGAATTGTCCCAGTATGTGTTTGTCCAGAGTATGTGTGCAAGGATGGGACATGCAGAATCGGAGATACTTCGATTGATAGACAGTGCTCCGGTACTGAGGGTGAGTATCCGAGTACGTACTCAGCTATCCAATTGATACTCAGATGTAGCACAGAAACTGGATTCGGCGATGCCGAGGAAACGACAGTCGCGCAAGGCCAACGACAAAGGCCACAAAAGGCGCTGCTAATTTGCTCGCACACAGCCAATAGGCGCGACAACCACAGAAAGAACAGGCAGATCGACAGGAAAAATGAATCAAATCATTTCTCGCGATACCACCGACCGCTCGAGGCAGATTGAGGCAGTGTTGCGCAGTGGCCAGTCATGATGCGCGTGGGCGGTGGGGGGGGCGCCCAGAAGGTTTGATTAAGGACCAAACCTCCGCAGTAGCGCCAAGCCCGGGGTCTTGGCGTGGTGATCCGTTTCATCTCTATACGTACGCATAAGGACTGTAAGTACTCCGAAGGAGTACTTCTGAGTGCTTACGTATATGTATATATGCATGCATGTATATTGTATGTATGTATAATATATTGTATATGCATGAATTAATCTATTTATCTACGTGTTACAGATGTATGACCATCCGGCACCGTGGACCGTCCCCCCATTGGCTGCCGCAGACATGTGGGTCCATTCTGAAACGCGCCCCACCGGGGCTACGGTAGCCTCATCTCGTTTAGCGCTCAATCTGCTTAGTCCTCCGTATACTGTATCCCTCTGAGTACTCTGTACGTATCTGTATGAACGAAATGGCGTGGCCATGTCGCTGATGAGGTGACCGGCACGCGGTATGATTGCACACACCACATGCACCGCACCTGGAGACTCAGGCTGGAGTATGGGGTATGTCCATCCCTTCTTCTTTCAAAAGCCTGATGGAATGTATAATTACATCATAGATCGGACTGGGGACATACACATACATATTCTTGGTACAATTCTTGTTAAATGCTGTCTGTCAATTGATGTCCTGACGTCATTCATCAAAAATACCACGTACATATCTTTATGCTTCTTACTCCTCTGCTACCTCTGACCTGTCTTCATATATGTATGCAAGGTCCCCGTCCACGCGCCGGCGGCTCTAGTTCTGGTGCCGAAGCGCCAAGACCGCGACCAACACTCCGCGTGTGGTGTGCGTCAGTCGCCTACGTAGCCTGATCTTTAATATTTATATTATTTATATTATGTATATTATTTATATTATTATTACTACTACATATTGCCATCTATGGTAACCTCAATTATCCAAGGCGTCAATATTTTACACGTATTTCCATTATTATTCGCCAAGTACGTATTCTACATGTCAACGGGTATACGCCCCTTTGAGCCGGCTGCATCGGGGTTCCCGCTTTGGTCGTCGCTTGACCGCCCATTCGAAAGCCCTATCTTGTTCTTCTTTGTTGCCAATTCTTCACTGTCCTATTGGCCGGTACTCTATTTCCGGAGAAAAGATGACGAGTAAGTTTTTCCTTAAAAGGCATGCGTACTATTCTGCGTCTTTATTCGCCCAATCAACTTTTGCCTACCATTATTATTTATGACAACTATATTATTATCTGTAATATAGAGTCATGTACCCCCGGAGTACATGCTCCCTACGTCGTAGTACGTAACCCTCCCTAGCGTCAACCGGTCATGTCGCAAACCAGATGACTCGATCTTCATCGACTAACCAACGCAGATCGCTGGGTGTGTGTAGTTGTACTGCGTAATGGTTATGTTGTAATCTTCGGGTTTAGTATTAGGCGCTGTTTAGCTGATGAGATGTGCTATATGATCAATTTATACATAATTACGGTAGCACTCACCGCTACGTAACATATATTCTTGGAGATGATATAGTAAAGGAATCCGCTTGATTGGCGGCAGACTTGCCTGTTTAGGTAGGTATAGCCGCTTGATCTCTCAATGACCGCATCAATAACGTACTCTTCAACTCGATAGATTCATTAATTACATGTATGATTGTCCCTGGTAGAAGCATCATCTAGATCATATAGACGTATGTATCCAATATCAAGCAAATTCCAGTGCACTCACTGCCTCGTTGATATTCCTTGGTTATATCGTCTCCTACTGAAAGGCCCTCCACATGGCATCTCGTGCACATATCCAGTGCATATTCGTATCGTCTGTCTTCTGCAAGGAGTCCAATGATCGGCAGATGCCTTGGCCGTACGTAGTAGTACATCTTGCTGGCGGACTGAGATTGATGCAAGGAAATTTCTGTTCGCCACATGTTCATCAAAACGTGATCGTGATCTCATAAGTGCCATATGACATGTCAATCCAAATACGTAGTAGTACCTTATGGGACATCATCAAGCCATCGCAGTAACAGGCCCCGCCTCACGGAGCACTTTGAAGACAGCCGCAGACGCGCGCCCAACCTCTCCCCCTTCCTTGCGCGCATTCTCAACTCCGCGCTCCACGACGCTGCGAAACTGGTCGGCAAACACGCGCAAGCGGTCCTCGCGGCTCTCGTACATTTCGCCCTCGGCGTCGCGCGGCTGTCCGAATAGATTGAGATAGGCGTAGGGTGCTGGTCGGTCTGAGATCATGTTCTGCTGGACAGAGCAGTCCAACGGGAAGTAGCCAGGTCTTCCTTCTGGCTCGTTGTTGGTCATGTCAGTATCTTCTTCCCTGCCAATTCCAGCCCGCAGAAACTCGGCCAGAACTTGCAGCGCTTTCACCATCGGTCGCCCCTGACTGCCCGCTTTGCCAAACGAACTCCGATTCGCAGACCACTTGGCCGATTCCGCCGTGTGCCAGCCGAGAAGCGACAGGAAGCAATTAAGCGTCTTGATCCAACCGCCCGCACAAGAGACCACCTCGCTGCCGGCTGCGTCGACCAGCCAGCCCAGAATTTCCACGGCTGACAACCGGATATCGGCTGCCAGATGCGTCATGCCCGCCCGTATATAAGGCAGTAGTTGGGCGGCATGCGCGTCGATATCAGCAGCGGGCAGGGTCTTGAGGAATTTGAGTAGTTGGGTCCGCACGTTGTTGCTGGCGTCGAGTAGAAGAGGGACTAGTTTTGGTAGAATTGCGCTGACTGGTTGCGGCAGCGCAGAGTCTACGGGCCGCGACTGCACTGATGTTGTGAGATGTGCAAGTGATTCCTTGCGCTGCGTGTCTGATTTTGACGACAGCAGTGAGAGATGGTGTGAGAACTGCGAAGATGATGATGGTGCATTTGTAGATAGTGACTGTTGATTCAGTACAATAGCTACAGCCCTGTTAGAAACACCCTTGCAATTTTACTTTTGGCCATCATACCTTTGGACTTGAAGCTGGTATCGGTAAAATTTGCGGGTTTGGCCTTTGCCTTGCCGACTTTGAGTTTGGGTTTCTAAACTTGTCAGCACATTCTTCTCCATACATCTTTAGACAGTGATCTCGTACCTGAAAGTCTTTTTGCTTTTCCCTTTTTTTCTTATTGCTAGACCCCATTTTGCGCGAGTCTACCGCAGGTTTTTTAAAGCCAGGAATTCAGGGCCAGGAATCCCAGAGCTAGTCGTTAAACTCGGAAAATATTTTTCGAACGGCGCAAAGATATAAATATACGTGAAAAGAATCCACGACAATTCGTAGTTTTTAGTCTGGCTGTACAAAGTTGAAGTTGAAGTGAGACTGATAGCAACTTTTTGATGCCAAGAAAATCGCCTTATCGCCACGTGATCCGATCGCGATTTTGCTGCCTGATAAACAAGGCACTAATTATATTGGCGATATAGGAGTTGTATATCAAACAATTTATTCGTCTCTCGTCCATCTGGTCGTTTCTGACTTCTTCTAATACAAAAAATTACAGTCATAAACCAGAGTTTAGGTACACTACATGTAGAATTCTCCAAAACACTCAACAGTCATACTTCATTATGGGTATAGTATTTGTCCATTCAATTATAAACATTATCTAGACGCTCCCGCAGAAGCAGCAGCGCCAGAAGCATCATGTACCACACACAGCAAATACTTGCGGTCCGGCACAACCACAATCTCGTGCTTCTTTGTCCGCAGTCGCAGCAGCTTTATCTCGTCGTCCTCGTCGCCGCGTTCGCCGTCCTTGTCTTGGTCGTCTGCCGTGCTGTCTTCGGCCCCGTTGACACTGGGCCGTGATTCGTGGCCAACTTCCGAGGCTGACGTAGAGCCAGATAGGGACAACGTCAAGCCAGACGCGCTCGTCATAAAGGCATGGATATGCGCCGCGAGCGCTTCCGCCTGGGTGGGTTTGTACGGCGGGTTCGCGCTTTTTGCTAGCGCTGTAGCATTGTTATTGTTTGTGTTGGTATTGTCTTGTACGATTGTCTCCGGAGACCCAGCTGTAGCTGCTACACCACTCGCAGGGTTCTCCGTCGTCGAGATACTGCCGCTATTCGTGCGTGGTGTCGGAGCGTTTGCGTTTGCATTTCCTGCGGTCGCCGACCCGGCGTTTGCAGCCAGCAGGCCGGTGCTTTGTATGATGGAGCCGTCTTTGCGCGACAGAATCAGCGTCGACTGGACGCCGGGGCGCGAGGTCAGGTGTGAAAGCAGCGCCGAGACATGCTGAGGAATCTGCGGGGGCTGTTGACAAACTGTTAGATGGGATCGGCTTTTAGGTCAAGCTGAACGCACCGATGGCTGTGCCATGACCAGGGCGTGCCGTTCCCAGGGCGGTGCGTCAATGCGGTTTCAGTTGCACTGGGATTGCAATTGATTGTCTGGCGAGTAGACAAGTGTTATCGGAGTATGCAGTGTGTTCAATGTTGTGGTGATTGCTAGAGCGGGCATGTGACTGCCATGACCGTAAGGCTGCAAGGCACCGTTCCTGATGACATAAGCGGCTGCAAAACCGCCAACTTTATCGCTGGCACCAGGGGACGTTCACCATTCATCTATCTGTCCCTGGCATAATTCGTGCCTTCTTGTTCCTTGCTACTCGGCTTGACCGAGTCTTGCTATCTTGCTCAGTCTCTCGTTAAGATCTCGCTAGACAAGACGACAACACTTGGACTCTGATTGCTTCCCCGTCATCTTGGTTCCAGTCTCAATTCGTTTCCTACAAGTTATAGAAAAAACAAATAGCATTCGATTCACCTCTAGACGACAATAAAGCGCCAGCCCGCGTGGCTGTGTTGCAATTCCACTTCCTAGTTTCCGTACCGTACTCGAAATCGAGAATTCCCTCCTCGCCGTGACACAAAATGGTGCTCGACATCCTCGACACCTTTGACGTGTCCAAGTATCGCATTCGCAAACAAGAACCCAGCGTCGCCCGCCCTCGCTCCTCCATCGAAATCAAAACTCGCGACTCTATACCACAGCGCGTGCTGCTCACGCTCGGCGAGGTGCCGAAATGGTACGACATCAACCCGTTCATCCTAACGGGGTACCGGCACCAGACGAATTCGCTGCTGGGTTGTTTGGCAAGCTGGACATATTTGCACAATGAGTCGGGAAACATCTACTCGCATCTGATTCCGGCTGTCGCGGCGATTTTCGGACATCGGCTGCTGTACAATTATCTGCGCGCCGAGTACGCCAACCTCAGGGATAAGGATTGGACGATTATTTCGCTGCAGTTGTGGGCTGCGCTGGCCTGTATGTCGACGTCGACTATGTACCATACGATGATTTGCCATTCGCCAAAGGTGAAACACAGTTGTCTCATGTACGACTACGTGGGCATTATTGCCGTGATGCTGGGCAATTTTATATCGGGCATTTACTTTGGTTTCTACTGCGAGCCACGCCTGCGATTGACATATTGGATTCTTGTCACAACAATGAGTCTCGCAACAGGCGTCGTCATGCTAAACCCGCGCTTCCACGGCCCTAAATGGCGCCGCTTCCGCATGAACTGCTTCCTGCTAACAGGCTTCTTCGCGTCGGCGCCCATGGTGCACGGCACGATTCGCTGGGGCCGAGAATTCGTACGCAAGACGGGCGTTCGCTATTATCTGTTGGAGGTGCTACTCATTCTGGTTGGATGTTTTTTCTACGAAGTATGCCCTATCTACCCATCCATACATAAGGGTAACTTGCTAATGACTGCAGCGCCGCCTCCCCGAACGGCTCTTCCCAGGAAGATTCGATATCTGGTGGCATTCACACACAATATGGCATTTATTCGTCGTCGGCGCGGTCGCCATGCATCTGGTTGGAACGCTGACTGCGTTGGATTATGATTACCACCATCGGTCTGTTTGTTACGCTTGACGTTTTTTTCCCCCTTCCCTGTAGTACTAGATAGACATATAAAGATTTATTTTATTCAACGTCATTCTTTTCTTCTTATCTCCAATTCTTTTTGATCTATGTATTTTTTTAAGAAGAATGGGTTACTTCTTCCCCCCAAACGCTTTCGTCACCGTATCAGCCACAGAATCCAACGGCCCTCCGACCCCCCCTCCCGGCTGCCGTCCACCCGTAGCTGTCGTTGTACCTTGTCGCGGCTCTTGACGTTGTCTTCCGCCGCCACCGTCGCCTTCGGTGCGGTGCTCTTCGTCGTCGAGGGCTAGCATGCTCTCGCGTTCGTCGGGCGGGAGGCTGTGGACTGTTGATTTGTTGTCTCCTGATCGACTATCAGCGTATATACTCGGAAAAGGAACAAACAAAAAAGGAGGGGAATACCAGGCTGCATGGCTGATGCAACGCGGTCTCGCAGGTCACGCGCAGTTTGGGACATTGATCGGTTGGTTTTCTTGTCTTTTTTTTAGCAGAAACGGAGAGAAAAAAAAGGGGGTCTGGTTGGACGTACGCGTTCAGACATGGGGGCGTCGGTGTTGTATGTGTCTATTAATTGATCGCTCATACTCATACGCATACAGCATCAATGAATGAATCAATACCAGAATATCAGATGAACAGGAACTACATGGGTGAAATGTAATATGCCGCCACGACATGGTGATGTCAGAATAACCGTCCTATGGCGTAGACCAACCTTCAATGTTGCCATTACAATACAAATATTTGACTGGTACTACCACACAAACACTCCGAACGAAATATTTCGTATTCGTAAAACAGTAACATGCGAGCCTTGCCTTGCTTGCCGTAAGATTCTGGCACAATTATCTATCTTATTAGGGTAAGCAAGCAAGCTTCGTCCCATACATATATCGCCTACCGGAGGCAGGAGACTCTCAGCTGTCAAACTGAGAGACATCACAGGTTCATAAAAGACAAGAAAGAAAAAAAATCAAAGCAGTGCGCACTTCTGCCCGGTGCCCAGTCCATGACAAACCGAAACAAAGAAAACGAAAAATCCTTGGCTGGGCAGACCGGTACAGACGCGATTGTATCAAGCAGGTGAAACAAAACCAAAATCAGAGGATCAAAAAAAAAAAGAAAAAGAAAGAAAAAAAAAAGAAACACGCCTTCTAACCACCTCATAAGCAACTGTCGTACGTCATAGTATGAGGTACCAGACCCTCTCCGAACTGATAAGTTGAACAAACAAAAACATAGTCATCGAATAATCTGAAAAATCCCAAACCTGTCAAGTAGCAAATCATGTGCTGAATGAATCTCCATATAAATCAAGAAACACATCTATAGTGACAGACTAGGCCACTACAGACTCATCGTCAGCCACTCCCACTCCTGGCTGGCAGTTTGGCCAGAGCCCGCTGCCAGACTGTGATGAGCAGGGTTGGTTGCTGCGGGCGGCATGGCCGGTGCTAATGGCACAACCTTGGATCGTACAGCCGAAGGGCCGCCTCGACTGCCATCATCCCCTTCAGGGCTGTCCTGAGATAGACTAGCCTGAATGCTTGAAAAGGACCCGATAGAGCCCTTGTCAAGGCGTCGCTGACGCTTCGGAGCCACTTGGACTGCTCGAGCTTGGGCGCCAGCAGACGGAGTGGTTTTTGGTGGAGCTGCCGCGATAGGGACAACTCCGTTCTTCATAGCGATAGACGTCCCCGAGGTGGAACCAACAGATCCCGCAATCGACGGAGGTGATTCCGAAGTATTGACACTATGGGGCTTGCTTGAGCTTGGTGGTGTCACGGCTATGGCCTGCTGGACAGAGTTCTTTCGAGTGTTCTTCTTCGATCGAGAAGAAGACACGCCGATCGAAAGACTGTTGCCACCGCCTCGGTTGCGCTTCTTGATGACATCGGTCTTGAGAGAAAGAGGGCGTACGACACCGTGAAGTTTCAGGAAGAGTCCACAAGCGTTGCACAGCGGCTGTCCTTCTGGGTTTCGGCGCCACAGCGGGGTAGTCTGGGTGAAGCAATTCGTACACGTGGTCGGGGCACCTCCTTGCTCACCAGGCTTGGTGCCGCCAGGGCTTGGTGGACGAGACGGAACCGCGCTGCTCAGACCGGATTCTGGCGGGGTGTTGGGCGACGTATGGGATTGTAGGCCCTGCTGAGATAAGTGATTGGTATTTGGGGTCGAGATGGCACGAGCCAGTTTGGGCCGCCGGGGGTCGTGCTGGCTACGCAAGTCACTCACGGATAAAGCAGACCCGTGAACACGGCTGAGGTTGCTGCTGTCCCAGTCCCGAGACTGGTCCATTTGGTCTCCCATGCGTGCATTATGCAGGCCCGAGAAATTCGGCATAGAACCAAAATGTCCAGTTAGTTGCGAATCCCACTGGATGTTCGAGTTGACGTCGCCAGAAACATCGTCGAGACCATGGAAATCGGTCTGCATGGCCATATTCCGGTCAGTGAATGCTCCATCGTCGTCCTCGGCATCCGAATCAGCACCGAAAGTGAACATGTTTTCTCTATTGTTCAGAGTCAAGTTTCGGTGAGAGGCCGGTGCCGCAAAATCATTTTGGTTCAAGACTCGAGAGGGATCAACATGCTGCTGAGACATGGCAAAGCCAGGAGAAGGAAGGCTAGACGGAGGGCCACTCATTGAATTAAAAGCAGCGGCTTCATTGTTTGCATTGAACATATATCGAGGCTGCAACGAAGCTGTGAGGTTAGAACGCTGCTGGGCGGCATAAGCAGGGACTCGGCGTTGAGTACGAGCGTCCATGGAGCTCTGCTCAAAATACATAGAATGCTCCCCATCATATGCCGGCTGTGGTGTCGAGGCCGTGGACTGAAAGGCGGAAGCGGGGGGCGAATAGAAATCAGTCGAGTTCAACGAGGAAGCAATGGGAGTCTGTGCATATATGTGGCCAAAGGGACCGGATGTCACCAAAGGCGACTCTGTAGGCGAGAAAGCAAAGTTCTGCTGAAAGGGGCCCGAGGAGGTAAGAATGGCATCCTCGTTGAGTTGGAAAGTGTCCAGGTTAAAAGGCACATTGGGCGAGGTATGGTTTGTGGCGTAAGCGGAATGCGGCTGATCCAAGTTGTAGTCTGGCATCATGCTACTGTCCAATTCATGGTCATTGGAGATCATGAGGTTCGTAGTAGGAAC
Source organism: Talaromyces sp. P118-02 (assembly GCA_037040535.1). Taxonomy (NCBI): domain Eukaryota; kingdom Fungi; phylum Ascomycota; class Eurotiomycetes; order Eurotiales; family Trichocomaceae; genus Talaromyces; species Talaromyces sp. P118-02. The sequence continues at coordinate 125,093 of JAXQGY010000072.1, forward strand.
CACTTGAGGGGAGAACTCGGCGGGTCGCTTGCGGGCAGCCTAACAAGATGAGCTGAGATCATCGGCTCAGAGAGAAGAAAACCTACCTTGCGTTCGTCAACGCTGGTTTTGCGTACACGGCGCTGAACGTAGCCAAACTCGTCGGAGCGATGGAAATCTTGAGAAGTATAAGGGAGAGAGGCCGGGGCAAGATTGTTGTGTGCTGGGAGTTGCTCCTTGCGAGCCTTGATGGGGATGGCGGATGGCACGAGGTCCAGCTGCGAGGGCTCAATCCCAGCGGGCGAACCAATCGATGAAGGGATAATGAACTCGTCCAAGTTCATAGGATCAGCCGGGATGGCCGGGGGAGTAGGGCCGTTGGCAGCGGGGGTTCTCTGGTCGACAGACTGGCGCAGCTGGGCAATACCACTGGGAGCAGGCTTCTCCAATATTTGAGCGTCACGACTGGACGAGAATCAAATGTCAGTCAGTGTGTGTGAAAGGGGAAAAAAATAAAAATAAAAAGAGAAGAAAAATGAGACGAAGGAAGCGATTCTCTCGCTGAGGTCGAGTGATCGCCCACCAGAGATAAGGCAAGTCATCATGATAACAGGGCAGGGCTAGCGCTGCAAGCTGCAGCTGCCAGTAGGGAATCTAGAATTGGAGAGGGAGGATTGGTTTTTAAGAATAACTTACCGGGCCTGCTCCGCTCGTTCTCTTTCCTGGCGCCGCAGACTCATGGCCATCATGCGCCAAGTGAGGTTCTCCATGCGCTCCTGGTTGGGGAGCTGGGACTTGGTGCGAGTGTACATCTTCCAGATCTGGGTGGCCAGAGGATCCTTTCTCTGCATTTCGTCCGGGCTGTCGACAGCATTGTGAGGGACGCCATCTTGCCATTCCGGAAAGATGGAGTCGCGCAGCATCGCCCTGTCGGCGACACTGTCTGGCTGTGAGAAATCCAGCTTGCCGTCTTTTTTTTTTTCCTGGCGGTGCGGGAGGGCGACAAACAACTAGTGTATTGGGGTGCTTGAGTTTCCTTCCAGATCAAAGAGGCAGCGGAGCGAGCCCCATGGATCGTGGATGATGATGGACAGAGGGAAGTCTAGGGGCAGAATGAAGGAGAATGGAGAGAGAGCGAGAGAGAGGCGATGATGAAAGAGATCGCCGTTCGACCCTCGGCCGCGCAGGAAAGAGCGACACAGAGAGAGGGACGAGCAGCGCTCGCGGCGGTTCGCCCAGCGCGTATTTTACACGTATTCGTATTTCGCCACATGCCGCCGGTAATAAAACGACCGGTCCGTCGCTCCCTAAGTCCGCGCTAGTGTGCTGTACCTTGCGATGGATCTCATGGCTATCTGGGCCTTTTGAACAATTAGAGGACGATATTATTCATCTTATCGTGACCTTCTAGTAATACTCTGTGGTCACTCCTATCCTGCAATTTTCGTTAATGTTTTCTGGCAAAGAGTGCGCCGTAGACACGAGAATGCCGGTACTCGAGCGTAATTAACAATAATCACAAATACAGGTGTACCGTACGCAGGATTCGCGGGAATCCTCCTCCCGATGGAGGGGCTCTCATCGACTCTGTCTGTATTATTCGCCTCGGGATAAATTCAATCCCGCATCCGTCGAGAGAATAGCATGTTGGTAACTACTGAATAACAAGTAATGGGAGCAAGTGCTTCCAAGTACATTATAATATTAATTACTTGCTGTATTGCAGAAAGTAGACCTAATATGACCTGTCGCCTTCTGGAAAGACTATACAATCTTCTCCCATACATCGGTTTATTCACAATAAGAATACCGCCATGCATCAGTGTTTCCAAATAGGCCAACATATGAAGCCAAAGTAAAGGCGAGCAACAAAAAAAAAAAAAACTAACCTCGATTCGGTGCTTCCGAAGTAAAGATCTAGATCGCAAAAGCCTGAATAATGGAGCATCTAGGCCTTTTCGGCGAGCCCCCGCCGAGGTGTCCCAACTGGTACAGTGTCGAAAATGGCCAGCAGTCAGAAGTCACTGGAAGCAAGAATAGAGGCAACGTAGGCAAGACGACAAAGAATAACAGACAAAAATAAATTCCAAGTTAAGCGCTCTATCCTGCATGATATTCCGCTGCTGCACGGACCATAAGGCCTATTGGGCCACAACAGGGCCGGATCGACGATTAATCCTTGACCTCAGCTGCATATTCATGGTCATACTATTCCGCCTCTTATTGCTAGAGTGTTAGCATGGAATATTAATGTTTTGCAGGGATCCTACTGCAGTCTACCTGCACTTCACCCACCAGGAAAATAAATCAATTGGCACCCGTTCTGCACCGACCTCATTCGTTAACTATCCTCCGTATAATATATGTGTAAAATTCAAATACGCCGTAGTAATTAGTACGTATTATTAAAAAAAAGCACAGATCAAGCGGCCAGCTAGCTCTGCAAAGACTGCAACCCCTAGCGCGCGCCGGGGCTGCAGGACATGCAGCGCCGGGACCACTGCCTGATCAGTCCAGCTGAACCTGGACGATATTCTCGAAGCCTCGTTTACCCATCAGACTCTGTATGGGCGAATGGCATATGATCGTCGCAGCAAATACTAGTCAAGCAAAGCACTTCGTACTCGACGCGTCCAACCATGGATGTGCTGCGCCGACGAACATGGGTTGCTTACTTTTGCTTGCAGTCCGATTGGTCCGCGGTTTCTAGTATAACGAATTGAATGTACTCCGTACACTAGATCTAGAATATCCATCTAAAACTCCATGGGACTAATACTTCCTCCTATTTATCCAGTCTCCATTGTTTTCTTTTTCTTTTTCTTTCCATGTTACATCCCCTCCCGAGACAGGCAGACCTGACAGGCAAGACACAAGACAGCCCTGGGCTCAGTACCACTAATTAGTCCGCCAGCCTCGTGGGCCAAGCTGCCAGTGCTGACGGACGGTTCGCCGCTAGTTTAGCTGACTCTTGGTCCCTAGCCTATAGAGCGTTAGAGCTATGTGGCAAGGTGGGCTGTTTAGTGTTTACCCACTGGCGTATTCGCTGTGGTGATTGGCCGGCTGGCCAAATGCATTGTATGTGTGTATTTTTGGGTGTGTGAGATGTACGTACTTTGTAGCTTCCTATTTAGCCGATGCCTCGATGCGATGTTTCTAACTTCGGAGTACACACTTCGTAGACAGACTATTATAAAAGCACCATTCGAAACATTCAATATTCTATTAGTATGCTGCCATACATAGATGATGGTACATACTGGTACCACTATCTATAGACTGTTAGACTCGAGAGATTGCTGTGGATCTCATCGCATGGCATCCATACTCCACGTACCGAGTATAGTATAAGGTGGGCTAGTTCCTATAGGACATCCAGTCAGACAACCCCGGTTGACTCGCGAAAGTCTCACCTTGGCGTGGCTCGTGCCCATCTACCTAAACCGAATTCCTGTCGCGTGGCCGAATTGAAAGATGACCACTTCCTTGTGAACTTCTGCAATACTAGAAGAAAAAGAGTATCAAATCACAACCGCAAATAGCCGCGCGCCTCATTCTATTTGCATACTACTACTAGTAGGATACTATATATTCTACGTTTCTAGATCGCTCCATCTCATGCACAGAATCGGCGCAGCCAACCACATGCGCAAAAGGCAGGTCACCCGAGTCAGAAGGCCCCAAGGAGAAATTCCGGACCCGTTTTTCCGTAGTGTTTTGCCGAGTACGGAGTAGACTCCGCCCACCGCAAGAAGCCGATCGCGTGTTCCGAACTGCCCGGCTGGCTGTCTCCGTGATTGTACTCAGTAACTAAGTGTGTTCCTAGTCAGTGGTATGTTAGCAGCCTATAGTACGTACTCTACAGAGTACGTACTCCGTACGCATACGGACACATCTACGGATATAGCGCTTTGGCGTGACCCACGAGGCTGGAGCTTAAAGTAAGCAACATCCCCATGCGCCGTTGCGTCGTTACGACTTTCTCCCGAAATCCCCCGATGCTTGGTACCGGTCGGTATGGCCGTGGTCATGGCCCAAAATAACCGTATCGTATACCTGGCGAAACCGCAGCTTCATCATGAAATGAAATCTGGAGTCGCAAACAATCAGTCGATGTCGTCTCAGTCTTGATGATTCATCACAAGCGGTGTCCCCAGACAGCTCAATAGATCGCTTCCTCCGCGCCCCCTGATTGTGCGATGTGCGAGGTTCCAAAACACAAAGAGAGAAAAAGCTTGAACGAATGCAAGGCCGAGTCAATAGAGCAAGTCCTGCGCAGGGATGAGCAGCGTCGCAATATGCATGTCAGATAAAACAAATTCTGAAATAATAAATAATCATAATAATCGTGAAACCACAGCGATAGCACGATCGTTATTATTATTATATCCGAATTTATAATAATATTTTGTACTGCGATTTTTTTTGGCGGCGGCATTCCGACAGAGCGCGGTAGCCGCTGGTTTAATGCGTCATTAGTCGGATTGCAGCGTTCCACCAGTCGCGGGGATGGCCCTGCGTTGTGTGGCTTGCAGCCCCATCGCTGTCTGGTCGGTCGCGAAACACAAATTGTCCACTGGCGACGATCTTGAGGCGAGCAGTCGTTAGGAAGCAGATCCCTTTGGCTCCACCGCGCGCACCTCGATAAGATCGACTGGATTGTCTGAGAGAAATCGATCCAAAAGGATATTCGATAGACATGGGCGGAAAAAAACAATAACAATAATCTGAGCAGTGAAATTTGAATGATTCATGATAGGGCCGTCAGCCCCGCTGTCCTGCGTTGCACCGCGTGAGCCGTACGGTACGTGTATCGTGTAAATTACTGGTATCGGATCCGTCCCACTAGGGCATTTCAAGATGATTCCAATTCCCTAGCATGTTCCGCGGGGCTGGTTCCAGAGGTCCAAGATATCAGACGAGTACGTATTTGTCAATTCGGGTATTCCATTTAGAGGCATCGGGGATAACGGGTCAAAGGCCGGACCTCTTCTGTCGGAGTCGGAGTCTGGTGGGCAAGAAGACGTGGTGTGCTTTTGTCCCTTTCAACAATCAATCACAAGCTGAAATGTGCTTGCTTCGTAAAGCGTCAAGGGTGCGATTTGCCGGGAATGGAATTCCTTCATATCCACTCTCCCAACACCGCGTCATAGGTCGTGTGCTTTCTTTCTCGTTTGCAGCAGTGATGATGATGACTGCTTTGTACTGCGGTCTAGCGAGTGGGGACGACGGGAAGCTGGGCGAGTGGCGAACCCGTTGTAATAATCCAGAAACCAACACTATAATGAACAGGAAGCGAGTCTCTGGCCTGGTAATTATCATCGTCGAGTAGGTCTGAATCATGTCTCCAGTTAGCGGCGGTCACTTTAGGCGGTTGAAAGAGCCAGTTGGTTGAGAGTCTGCCCCCACCCACTGGTCATACTAAATTGAGCACATCCCCAAGCCTCGTCCGCACATGATTGGGCCTGTGATGCTGTGAAGAGCGATTGATCTTCAACGGTGAGACGAGTCGGTGAGGTATCCTCGGTGTATTATTCTTGCAGATGTAGCGAGCCGGGAACAGGGGTCGACAGCCAGAAGATTGTCATCGTTCGAGGGTCGTCGTCTCGAGCTGTCGTGGTGATGGCCAGAGACGTCGACGGCAGGTGCGGTGGTGTCACGTGAGGCGACGTGCACCTTCCGTGTTCGATGTAAAGATAGACTCGCAGAGTAAACCGTCAGAACTGTTATTCCTCCTCTTTTCAATTCTTCAATTCAATGTTGTCGCCGTTGTTGTGGCTGTGGACTGCACTGCAGCTTGAAAGCTGAGGCAGGGCTGCCATCGTACTTATATGTGTTCCCTGCATGCAATCAGCATAGATAAGCCACACGACAAATCACAGCAGATGCGTTCCTTCTGGGCAACACAGTTCTGGCCCAGGCGTGCTGATAAGTGATAACACTGTTTTCGGCCAGTGGGTTATACAGCAGTCGATCAAAGCAAGCAGTTATCAGCCCGACGGAAGCAAGGAAGATCTCCCGTTCGTCAGAAGCCTCATTCCTTCAAGATAAGGCCGCCGCAAGTGGCAGGAGATTGGCCTTGCGACGTATCAGGGCGCGCCTCAAAACCCTCGTTCTTATCTCGCCGTGCCTGGCAGATTCCGAGCACGCCATTTTCGCCTGATGACGAGATTGACAATCAGCGCGAAAAAATTTCTTGCTGGCTATCTCACAATGCGACGTTCGCTGCCTTTAAGTACTTGGCTGTCGATGCCTGTTGTCACTCAATCGAGAATGGCGCCATCAGCCCTTTTCGCCATACGCCTCTCAGCCTGATTAGGCCATCGTGGAGCTGATAACCAGCCATTGGCTGGTAAGCGCGGCCTCCACGTTAGAGTATCTCCTCGGAGCTAGTCAACTCATCATTCGTCATTCTCGCAATTCTTTCTTACAATGTCGAGACTGTAACTGCTAACTAGTTAACGTGTAGTGTGACACATATCCACTTTTAGCATTGTGAAACTCAACTGCATTCCGAACTTATACCAGATTGGCCAGCGCCATCACTGCTTTCTGATACTTCCTGTTTGAGTATAACTCATGGATTTCCTAATCTGCATATCGTCGACGAGACAAACCACGAACCAATTTCATCTATGAGCAGCATTCATAGCCGCTAATCATATCAAGATTCCGCCTACGACACTACAGTTAGCACCCTTGAACTCACCAGTTGACACTTTACAGTATATCTCAGCATGTTAGCTGCTATACCGAAAAGCCTTCAGCTATTTGATCAGTCCTTATCATTCAGATACTCCCAAGTTGTCAAAAAAGTATGTTTAGGGACTGGGATAAGCACTGGAGTCCCTTTCTTTTGAGCTTGCTTCTAGCTTGGCTAATAAATATGTTTAGATTCAGCCTTAACGAATTTCGAGAGGATCTTGGGGTTCTGTTAGGGAATTTGGGATTGCCAAAAACTAAATAATTGGACTAAGAGAAAATTTAGAGCTTTTATTAATGTAGATGAAGGGTTTTGAAAGGTCTATATTTATAAGAAGATTTTTACCATGCTGGATGATACTACAGTTAAGATTTATAATAATTTAATTCTATTGGATATTTAGGGGTTTCTTCTTTTGCTGCTATGTACTATAATATACGAGAGAAGCCTTAAAAGAATAGGCCCTTGAAGGCTACCAGGACCAAAGCTGCTATCAAGAAATGTCAAACTTCTTTACTTTTTTGTCTTTACTTAGTGTGGGTATTCCTAGATAAATTATAGCGATGCTATCTCTTTGTTGACTTGGATTTATTCAGTATGACAAGCTGTCATTTGGTTTCATTGTTTGAAACCCAAAGAAGACCGATGAAGACGAGCACCAAGATACTAAGAGGAACCTAATCTATGAGAAGAGCGAGGCTCTAAGACTAACCAAGCGTTGAGATGATGGCCCAGCTTGCTGAAAATGACACTTTTATTGAACGTAAATTGAAGGCATTTTGTGATAAAAAATTCCATTACAGCCTACGGCGTATTAATAAGAATACTATAACTCCAGTGACAATGACAACAGGAATTGTACAGAATGGAGTGATATCATATCTGAAACACTCTGCAATGACATGCCAATTACAAATCTGATCTATTGAGTGTCACTGATGATTATCAAATTACGAACTAGTGCAATCACTAAGAGGATTAAAACATCGGGTTCCAGGTAGCTTTCCAAAAGTCCTACTCCGCAAATTTTCAGATCTAGCAAGGATTGATCATGCGGGTAACGATAATGATGCATAAATTTCAAGTCACAACCCTTCATCAACCTATACCACAGCCTATCGCTTTCTGTCCGCCAAAAGATGTCTGGCTTCCGACCTTATCTTCTCCGTGTCGTGCCGAAATATTTTTTTGTACTTATATGCACTATTCACTTGGGCTCGGGTGATTTTGACGTCTCCATCCTCTTTCTCCGCGAGAATCTGTGCAACTACAAAGATATTCCGAATTTCTCTCCCACTCAGAATATGAGGTCGCCGGGTGTCACTCATAGTATCGTGAACCCAGTCTTTCAGATCTCTGTAGTCATCACACAAGCCTTGACTATTCAGACGATCCAGCCACAAGTTCCAGATTCTTTCCTCCTGATTGCTATCAGGCTCTCCAAAGTTGACGGCATGATGAATACGAGACAGGATCGCTGGATCAAAGGCTACCATGCGATTGGTCGTCATGATTAACACACCTTTAAAGTATTCAACTTCTCGAAGCAGAACTAAAACAATACGGTCAGAATAATTTCATTCATATCGAGTGTATAGTCGGTTTTTGTTACCGGACACCAGTGCATTCTTCGACATGAGGCTTTCGTTCTCCTTGCCTCTAGCATCTAAGAGGACATCCGCTTCATCTCTGTGACATGCATAAGTATTCTTCCCATCCTTTATTTACCTTATTCTCACTCACATAAGCAAGATTGCATTCCAAGCTTCGGCAAGTTCGAATATAGTTTTCAGAGCACGTTCTGCGACAGGGGCATCGAAACCAAGGTCACTGGTACCCACTTTGAAAAGTGGTCTACTTGAGTTTTTAGCTAATGACTCGGCATAGAGTGTCTTTCCTGTCCCGCTATATCCTGTAATTCTCATCAGATTTGTTATCAAGGGACGTGATTTTCCAGAAACGTCGAAAGTTGTAAGACTATTCTTCACGAACACATACCATGAAACAGTAAGATCAGGCTCTCTCCTTTTCCTCCGATCACATCCGTCAGTCTCTGACTTCGTGGCCTAGCCATAGCCGTTGAGTGATTGTTGACCATTGTGTATATATGTCATTCCTCGTCTTCATTCATACCAGCCGGAAGGATAAGATCTTTTAACATGCTTAACCGGCCAGCACCCTCCGCTTTGTTGATCACCTCAATATTATGCAGCCAGAACTGTCCCCATTCCTTCCTGTTCAAGGCAAACCCCACAACTCTAGGTGTTAGTAGAAGCTCATTTTCGACAGAAGACAGCGCGTTCTTTTTCTCGATGGATTTGACCCATGATTTGGCCTCATCGCTAAGACACAATTGACAGTGGCATGGTATTGACTCCCGAGCAACTTGAATATCACCAAGCCCTAATGCACGCAGTGATTTTCGCGAATAGTTTACTGTGTCTAATACTATGTCCTCATCAACCTGTATGGGCACTTAGCACTTGGCAAATGATCAGCGATGATTGTCACAAACCTTGGCGTAAGGTATCTGTTTGATACCTTCGTTACCCGCTTGATGTATAAGAAGCAGTTGTTTCTCTGAGAAGGCAGGAATACCGTGGAAATCGCCGGAGTATCGCAGTAACGTTTTCGTGGGTGGCTTTTGCTGGAAGGTGTATTTGACAAAGATCTCTTTGCGATTTTTGTAGACCGCATTTTCATAGACGGAACTCATTCCTCTTTTGTTTCCAGGTCCCGTGTACAATATGGCTGGGTAGCAGCTAAGTTCTGTCGGTAACTTCTGGCCTGAGTAGGGTTTTATTTGAATTTCGAACATATTACGGAAAACTTTAGTTCCGTTCCAATCCCAGGCCCAAGCATGAACAACCAAGTCGCCTATTTTTGTATCTCTCATGCCGAAGAGAAGAGACTCCTGGTCTTTATAGCTGGTCTGATGGACTTTGAAGACCTGAGGATTTTTGCCAGGGCCACATGAGGAAACAATCAGACTTCCAGGTTTGAAAATAGCCCATAATAAGCCAAATTCTATGTGGAAGTTTCGAGCGTCTTCTATTTCCTCAGGTATTCTCCATGATGCAGGATTCTGAAATTTGTTCACTTCGTTGAGAAGAGACCTTAGACCTTCGGCAACCTTTGAAGCAGTAGAGACCGACACTGCGGCAGATTCTAAGTCATCATAGTTGTAAACAAGCAGCTTGAAAGGTGACTCGAGATTGATTTCGGCATCCGATTTCAGGTGCAACCCAATATGAGCAATGAATGGGGAAGTCATTCGAATGATGCAGCTTCGTAGATCTTGATCTAGAATTTTAATAATGCAATAGCTATCACTCTTGAGCGGGAAGTTCCCCAAGATCTGGAACCAGGAATTCTCAAGAAGGAGAGATCCCTCTTTCAGAGTTCGGCTTAGAAAGTCTTTAGACGCCATTTGCATAATCCTCTATGTTCTCTACCTCCAGAACATCTAAGTCTAGCAATGAAATTTTGGAATTTACGGTGCAATTCCCGAAGACAGAGTCCCTAAAGCTTATAGCTTTCGCTATAAACTATCTTTTCGCAAGGCTGAGCTCTACTTATAAAAGAATTAGCAGACATTCTCTGTATTATTATACATACTTACTACACTTTTAAATCAATTCAGCGCCTCACAATATAATACTCATCGTATTCAATAGTAGGAAACTTTGCTGAGAGGAAAATATATCAAACACTCACAGCACTGTACAGCGATAGGAAGAAAGATATCCTTTAGACTTACGGATTCAACTTATCGTCTCCGTTGCACAGCCATAAGTGACTGTATCTTCTCCGCACGCACAAGGCTGAGGCCTAAGCCATATTCAGATTGGCTTCCCCTCCTGAAATACGTAGTCATGCCGCCTTTGATAGGAATCGGACAGTTTTCACTGGCCAGGTAATTTGATTGATGACGTGTCAAAGTCTTGTCCTCGCACTATCGTGTTGACTCCGATCCCAAGCCTTGCCAGTTGGCAACGTCGCAGAATTGTGAAAAGTAGAAAGACATCTGTGGACATCAGGAAGCATCCCTCAAACCTATGAGGCTGAGCGTAGCCCCGAAAGGGCAGTGCATTTTTAGCGTGAGCAAAGAGTTGATCTTCTCCCGAGCCTCCAATGCTGCATCGCCTACCTAGACGCCTAGAAATCAGAATGAGCTGTGCTTTCTAACAAACCTGTCGAACGCTCAGCTATTTGATTCTGTTCGTATAGCACAACAATGGAATACGCCTCTTCATTCTCGGCCGATCTTGACAAGCTAATTTTCCAGTCTGCGGATGTCAGCCTCGACACGGATTCTCTCAAGAACATATACAAAGCAGACCATGCGTACATCAACAGACTTGTGGAGAATATATTGTCCCAAGCTGAGCAGAAAAAATCTCGATTGGAAAACATGCGCCGATCTTCCAGAAGAAGAAAATTACAGAGAAATATCCAAAAGCTTGCAATTGGGACACAAGAGTTTGTTCAAGAATTCTCCGGAATCTTTGACATCATCAAAGGAATAGATTCACGAGCCGGTCCCATAGCTTACGGCACCTTCAGCTTGCTTCTCACGGTTGCAAAGAACAAGCAACAGCATGAAGATGTGATCACTAGCACTTTGGAAGATCTTGGTCGGTGGTTGTCTAGATTACGAGCTATCGAAAAATCCGAATATGATAATGATGTGATTCTTCGATTCGTTTTAAAGATATACATCAAAGTGATAGACTTTGGCAGAGATGCCGTACTATATTACGGCTCATCATCTTCGAAGAGGGGTTTTCAAGCTGTCGCTCGACCAGCCCAGTCTGCGTCAGAGAAGCAGGGGGGAGAAATTAGATCCCTTATTGCAGACCTGATGCAAGAGCTTCTCATTATCCAGCATGATCGCATTAGGACAATCAAAAGTCACTTGGAAAGGGAACAACAGGAAAGACACGAGCAACGTATCGACAACCTTGAAAGACTGTTAGGTGTCTCGTCGGATCTCCGCGCCAAAAACATGATTCAAGAGAGCACTCGCAGGTTCGATGGCATGTTTAGCAAGGGCAAACCCAAAGCAGGCTTCGCGAGGAAAGCGCCACATCTTGAGCAGATTAGCCTTGATGCACTCTCTGAGCGATCAGAGTATAAGTCATGGATGGAAAATTCCTCCTCATGCCTGCTACTTCTTGAAGGAGAGAACTACGATGCGTATGATACCAGCCCTCGGCTCTGCTGGCTCTCTCCGGTTGCGGTTCAGTTTTATCAGCATTTTGATGAGCTCAAAAACTGCTATATACTGTACCACTTTATTGACGAAGGTGCTCGAGAATTCGAAGGTTCGGAGACCGGGGTAGGCGTGATGCTGAAAAGCATAGTGTTGCAACTATTGAGAGAAAACCAGGACGTTTGCAAAAAACTGTTTGACAGAATAAAACAACTTTCTACCCCACCAGCGGTAGACCAGGATATCTTGTTTGAAATTCTGCGCCATGTTCTACAAACTATCAGCAACAAAAAGACGATCTACATAGCAGTCGCAGGTATCGAAAATTTGTCCAGCAGTCCGCCGATAACGCTTTTCCGCAGGTTGTTAGGTCTGATTAGATCGTCTGACGTTCTCGTTACTGTAAAGATTTTAGTGGTTTGTCGGTCTGGTTATTGGCCAAATGTCGGCCCCAAAGATACATCAGATTTGCAGCGAGATCTGGCGATAGGCGGACATGAGGAGCTGCTGCTAGCTGTATACGTTGCGTTCGGTTGGAAACAAAGGTCTCTGGGTAATCGATAGGGAGGGCTCCAGAATGTATCCGGATATTGACCTAAATCACACCGTAAAAGCTAGGGCACCTGATTGCAGACTACGTAGGTAGGTCCAACATTTCATGGCTTGAATATATCATGTTAATTGTATGACCCACCATCGGTTGAAACCTAGATATCAGATAGGCGCATAGCTGGACAAACAAATTGATGTTGCCATTCGTCAAAAGTGATTAATAAATTAGTCAGCAAATAGAGACATTAATGCCTTGTTTGATCTTCAATGTTGGCATAGGTGATGATGATTTATCACGCCCGTAAAATGGCGACGTGGACGAGGGCCGATTTCCTGTTGCGGCGACACCTCAAGGCAAATTACGGAAACTACCCAACTTACTTCCTTCTTCAGTCTTTTTAGGTCTACTTTGTCTTAGATAAGTGGCTCATCTCGTAAGATTTTACAGATTAAAGGAAGAGATATTAGGATTTTGAAAGACTGTTTTTAAAGTTAAACCCGGACTCATAACCTCTTGGTATGTTAGCTGCTGTACCAAAAAGCCTTTGGCTATTTGGTCAGTCTTTATTATCCAACAGTATACACATCTTCCAAGGTCAGAGTAAAGAAATGTGAATATACACCCTTGGACCATCTGCTCCGCCTACAGTCCAATCCATCAGTGTTGTTTCAGATATTGAAGATTGCCGGATTCGGCAGTACACGAGTATATCTACCATTCAGATGTCAAAAGACTCAAATACCACTCTTGAAATCCAGTCCACATTGTCAATACTAGACCTAGCTTTTGGTTAGTAGTTAGTTTGCTTAGAACTGCCTACATCACCGTCATCTGTCAATTAGAGATGAAAAACATCACATGTGTACTTTAATTCTGCAGCTTGTATGCACATTGAATGATGAATTTGCCGCCGTCGCTCGCTTGTTCAAGACTGATAATATCGTTAGAGAACGTGTATGTACAAAAGTAGTAGACAGACGCTTCAGCTATCCCATCAGCTGGCTCCGTCTATTTATGTAAAATATGCCTGCATGCAGCGGCATCATACCGTACCTTATCCTTCGTTCATCCCTAATCATATCGTGACTGTCCTCAACACGTAGAGGAACAAAAAATAGTAATTAATGGCTCTCCCCCGGCAATCTCACATCCTCCCAACCACGCCCATCGCCAATCCAAGGCGGACTACTCTCGCGCCCAATCTCTCTCCACTCCGTCATATTAATCCAACCAATCTGCTGTGTATCACCAAATCCGCCGATCCAATATGCCTGAGTAACCACCAGACGCGCCCAAAACCCGGAATGCGGACTGTCGGTTTTGCCCGGTAGCCAGACTTGCGAGTCAGGGTGTGTGGCAACAAAGCACTCTTCCAGGGCTTTACGGGTGTCGTCTTCAGAGGAAGGGATACGCTCGATATACCCAAGCAAAGAAACACGCGGCAAGCCCGCTGCACTCAGTGGGAATCCGGGATACAGCGGCTGTGTGCGGTCGAGATGGTCCCACCAGTCAATCGACAAACTGACATTCGAGCCGGACGCGGCGTTTTGGAACGTTGTCGAGACGTACAGGCCTAGCAGCACGGGGTTTCCGATTCCGATTTGCGTTGCCGTTGTTGATGAGGAGAAGGAGGATGCGCAGTCGGCGATGTACTCGGGCAGACTGACAGAAACACCCTCGAGGCCAGCCGGTGCACGACGAGACGGGGTTTTGTAGACCGATGAAGCAACGCCGATGGAAGAGAGGGCTAGCAGCCGACGGGCCATGAGCGTGGATGTGAACCAGGAGGGACGCTGGATCAGCGTGTTTTCTTCTTGCTGGTCTTCATGTCCTGCTTGCTCGTATAAGAGGTCGATCAAAGGCGATTCATCACTGATCTTAGCATTATCGCGCAAGCTAGACCGCAACAGATACGAGAAAGACGAAGGATCTTTGATGTCAGAGTCCTCTGGCGATGGCAGCAGTTCCTTGTCGTTGGCAACGTCCGAGACAAAATCCTTCAAAGGATCAGCGTCCTCGTTCAAAAACGCCTGTTGTAGGTCGTTGTTGCCCTCGACGATAACGAGGGGCACAGCCGAGGTCCAAGCGGCCAACAAGGCGCATACAGCGACAGCAAGACCCGGCAGCCTCGCCATTTTTTCAGTTACAGCGTATGTCTATTATCACTAGAGGATAAAAAATTGTAAAAGGGTTGGATATGGTAGAACGAGAGAGAATGTCGTGTGTTGATAGAAGCAACAAGAAGCGGAGACGAGAAAGCGGCACGCACTCCGTTATCTGATCTTATCTGATCAAAACTTAACCATTTTGGGAAGTAGCCATCACGTGGGACCATAACGGTCCCACGGATTCATGTGAACTTTCAAGTTTCAACTATGTCAAGTTAAACTCACACATCACACGATAAGCATCATTATCATGTTGTTTTGCGACACCGAATTTTAGCCGATGCCGGCCGATAGCGGCTCGGGGTTGCAAATGTCTGCCTGCAGATGGTGACCAACGGTGGATACATTCTGAGTCACACGGATACGACCATGAGCTGTCAGCACGCTACAGCCGACATGTGACCACCTGTAAGCAGCACCGGCTACACCGCGTGAATTGTTGCCTATGCTGAGGCTGCCTGTGGTGGGACGCCTGAGAACCTATAGACGAGTGAATACCTTGAATAGTGGACGCTAGGAGAAAACAGTTGTCGAATAGGTATTATCATTCCAGTGTGGCTCACTGCCTAGTATATACATCGTTCCAACTCATTGTGCAAAAGAACGTGATGACCATGCCCTACTTTTGACTTCCAGGAATGCGTAGGATTGAAAGACACGAAAGAAATTTGACCAGATGTACTCCTTGAAATGCCTGCTCAGTTTCGCCATAGGATAACCACACCCATAAATGAACCGTAGCAGAAATACAGAATCCCATCCGTGCCCACCGCACTCCAAGTGATATGACGCAAAAACACAAATAAAACAGCACAATATGATCGAGATGACATAATAAAAAGATGCAAAGTAGATGTGAAAACGGACATGTATACATCTTACATGATGTCGAAAGATCCAAGGGATCTTCCACATCGTCAATACACCAGTAACAGTTGAGTCACTAGAATATTTCTCAGAAACCACAGGGTATATGTACAGACGTTGGTTTCGTAAAGAATGCTCGAGCATCCTATGGATATATCCTTCAGCAGAAAGAAAATATCCTAAAAAAAACATAGTAATTGTATGTGAACAATCGGACAGCAACTCAAAAGGTTTTACTGTTCCGCGTATGCTGTCTGTCCATGAGGGCGGACAAGTCGGCTGCGGGCTTCAGTGCTGCAGCATGCTCGCTTGATACCGCCATTTGGTATAGCGACAGGAATAGGAAGCTTCATAGAGCTCAAGCCACAGCCAAAAGGCGGTTGCAAGCTCTTGGCCTCAGGTAGCAGGAAAGATTTCGCCATCTGACTGTCAGGAAGCACCGTATGTTCATCATGACCTGTCGTCATCATTTCTCGGACGTTGGTTTGCAGAATCTGATCCTCGGAGGATGTTCTGCCCCGCTTCCTGCAGCGCGTCGTTCCACCGATTTGCTGCGGTGCAGGCTGGACTGGAGGCATGGCGCCAGAAAGCTCACACAGACCCTGTGCGGCTTCGTGGGCAGTCATCTCAACAGGCGTGTGGATAGAGAAATTGGACAGGTCAGGAACCGATCCGCAAGCTCCAGCATTACCCTCGGGCGATTGATAAACACCCACCAATGACATCTCATCAATCGGCGACTGGATCGCCAGGTTCTTCCGGCTTTCCTTTAGTGATTTCGCAGCGCAGCGTCGAGTCGCCGCAACGGCCATTCTCAGCCGAGTGGGCGCGCAAGTCGCAGACGCGCAAGACGAAATCGAGGAAGACCTCGAGGAACGAGACGAAATGGTCGATACGTCAGAGATCATTGATTCAGGCGATGAAGCAGACGAAGTTGATCGCGCGAGGGAAGAGCGACGGGTCAAAGTCGGGAATGCATCTGTGCTTCCTGGTTTGCTGCATGGGCGTGGATCCAGAGCAAGACGGGCCATGCCCAGGCTCTGGGCCTGTGACATTACAGTGCCTATCGAGGGCCGTCTAGAACAGATACCACCGGCACTCACAGCAGGAGTGGAGGTAGTACTGGACTGAGGTGTCAACTGGGGCGTAGGAAGAAGACCAAGCTTCTGAAGCGTTGGCAGCGTTTGGTTCGATGATTCCATGCGAGGAGTAGGCTCAAGTGTCAGAGGAGGGTTGCGAGAGCATGTTGATTTCTGTTCGCTCGACGCGGTCGGAGGAACAACGTTGGCATCCCATCCGGAGCAGCGTTGAGGTGAGGGAACGTCAACCAACATATCCAACCCAACGGAGCCACGAGGGCTAGGGGCATCCACATGGATGGTGTCGAGATCCGGGGTTAGCTTGGGCACGATTGTCCGCCAGCAGTCTTCTGAAGGGTGAGACGTGGCTGGGCCCGGTGTGTATTTCAGGACAATGTCTGTCCATCGATGATAGATGGCCTCCGGAACGTGGAGCTTCCAATCGACAGCTTGCAGGAACATCATTTCATTTTGGTTGATTTCACAGGTCATGAGACCGGAAATCTTGCTCCAGGCACGAGCCGAGTAGTTTCGGTCTTGGAGGTATTTCGACGCAAGAATCAAAGCGGCGAGGAACATACGACGGCCACACTGCATTGCTCGAGGCACAGATCGATCACAAGGCTGCTCCATGGTAAAATCATGGTTGGGTACGTGGGGACGGATCTTGATCAGGTAATACAGAGCGACCTGTAGAGTACTATAGCTAGTACGTGATCTCCGCAGAGTTTCTTGAATAAAACGGCGAAGAGGTAAGACACCCTTACAGCCAAGTGAAGAATCACTCCGAAGAGCAACGACCGATAACGGCCAAATTGTCTCAACAATCTGTGAGGCAGAGTCTTGCAACCAAGTCTTAGCGATGGGGAGGGATTTGAGGTTTCAAAAATTTTCAAGACTTACCGACAAGGTTGTCAACAAAGGAAACTTTTCGTTCGCACTGGCGCACGAGGGGGGGTGGGAGTCGGGGGCATGTGGCCGAAGCACCGTTTGACGAGGCAGCCGAGCTTCCGGAGCGTCGAGGGTGCTTTCGCAACTCGGCCGGCAGGGCAGCATCGGGGGCTTTCGAGGGGCACCCTCTCAAACCAGCAGGTAAACAGTGAGAGGCATTTTCAGAGTGGGAGGGCAAACCTCGGCTGGAAGATTCTTCATTCTCCCAGATCACGTCGGCAGCGCTCGCTGTTGATGAGGCGATCGAACCCTGAGAAGAGATGCCGTCCAAAGAAAAGATAGAGGAAGAGGAAGACGAAGCAGACGACCCGGTAGAGGTCGAATACGGGTGAACAATGGTCGTCTTCTGTTGGCCTGGGTCTGAAATATTCAAACCCAGGACGTCCATTCCCGGCATATTCAGTAGCAAGTGTGTTGTTGGCGTAGACTAACAAAAGTCTCTTTAGGGCAAGAAACCGAATGCGGAGGGGGGAACAGGCGATGTGGAACCGTGGGATACAACTAAACCGTTTCGCAAATAACCAGGTAGGGAAACCGAGAGACAACCGTCTTTATGATTAAGGCGACGGTAGGCCTTGAGCAGTTTGGTTCTCCAGCGTTCTTAAATAAAAACCGTACTAGACAGATGGCTCAATATCGGGATATCAAGGCAAAAGTAGCAAGAGTGGTTTTCAACAAGACAAAACGGGAGGGCAAAGATGCGATGCAATCAAGTGATTCGCCAACCGATCGCGGTCGATAAGACACTTTCACGTAGATCAAGCGTGTGTCTGTAGGGCAACAGAAACACTGATGTTTACTCTTAGCGGGGACTCGAGAGAGGAGTAGCCGCTTAAATGCAAACAACAACCTTGGTACACTTGGATAGATCTGACGGGGAAGATTCAAAGACACGGACGATCGGTACGGCGGAGCGTTCAACAGCAGGGTACATTTTGGAAACGAGGATTATATATGAAAATGATCGAGGTAGACGGTGACCGTTTAGCAAACAGGCAGCATTCCCAATGGGGCAACTGGCGCTTGTCAAGGCAGTCAACGGTCTACAAGACCACGGTGGTTGTTGAAAATGAATGAAGACAAGACAAAGCGGACACACGTGAGCTAAAAGGAAGCGGCGTGAGTCAGCGATCAATAAAACCGAAGGAACCAGTCAGATGTCAAATAATATGTTGTATCATAAGGGGTTTTGGATTGTTGGGTGACGAAACAAGCAGACCGGAGGCGCGCTGCCAGGTACAAAGAGCGGATACGAGCGGCGGCGGCTAGCAAGAAGGCAAAGATCGAGTCACGGGCGCGCGCCAACAAGACAAGAAAAAAATTCCAAGTACAAATGATACGGCAGCAGGCAACGATGACTAAAATGCAACAAAAGGTGAATCAGTCTCACTCACCTGATTCTTAAGCAAACAGAGCTGAGTGGCGAGTGGCGCGGTGTGCCTAGAATGGGGCCCCGGGAGAAACAGGGAAGCGGCCAGGTACGGAGGCAAGAGATATACAGGCGGAACAAGCAAGAGCGGAGCGGAGAGGAGAGGAGAGGAGAAGCGATGAAAAATAAGAATAATATAGCAAAGTATTAGAGGAAGAGGGGGGAGAAGTCGGTCGGTCGCAAGAAAGGAAGCGAAACGAGACTCTGGCCGACCTGGGACGACTGGACCGGGGCGACGGGGAAGAGTAATATAGAGGCGGCGGGTGGAACGATGACTGGACGTAGCACACAGTGTCAGTGGTCAGAATCGGCAGTGAGCAGGAGAGCGGGCAGGCAGGCAGAACAGGACAGGGCCAAAGATAGACACACACAGCCAAGCCCGTCCACGTCGATGACTGATCGGGGGGAGGCAGGGAGGAGGCGAAGTGGTGCCGATAGCGGGCAGCGAGTAGCAAACTAGTGAGCGAGAGCCACCGGGTGGGCACTCGCAGAACTGGGAAGGCTGGTCGCTCGCTCGGTCGGGCAGGACCCGGTGAGGCGGCGCACTGGACACTTGCATTTGCTTTGGGTTTGGTTTTGCCGCCTGGGCTGGCACGGGGGCAAAAAAAAATTCATTCAGACAGTGAGTCACATACCAGAGAAAACGGTCAAAGACCGGCAAGAGATGGGTTCAAAGCAGGCAGCAGAGGGGCCAAAGAGGCGCTAGCTGAAGAGAAGAGAAAATAGAGATGAAAGCGATGAACTGCGGGCGGCGGTCACGGGGGAGGCAGGCACAGTCCACTCGCGGCAGGAGCGACGTCGAGGAGGGTCGCTCTTGCTATGTATGTACAATTATTGCTCCCTGTTAACAGATTGCTGAGTTATGTCACTGCACAAAGTCAAACTCTCTGCAAACGGGGCTCCCGGAACGGCAGTACGGAGACGGAGTATGGAGCATGATGCTGATTTCTTATTACTGTATTAGCTTCCGTCCTACGCAGTCTTACGTAGCAATAATATGGACACAGTAATACCAGAAAACCCTGCTGCAGTATACTGCATAATAATAATCTTCATATTAAGCCTGATGGGCACAACAGCCAGAGACGACGCGATGTCGTGCATCGACTCGCATCAGGCTGGCAGACGAGCAGCCAACCACGTCGCGGCGCCCACCCCACACCCCCCGTGGTGGCACACCGCCTGGAGCCGGGCGAATCACAGCCGCGGCAATACTAATTCCCATGTCCTCGTCGATTAGCTTCTGTTGCTGGGTGGTTGGCCAGCTTACCAACAGCAAATATTATCGGTGTTTATTATTAATGATGAATGGTTGACGATTGCCTGATCCCCCTTTCAGCCCACCAAACAAAGGTGACTCACAGTTGCCAGAATTAATCTCAATATTGCCACCGCCGAATGATTCAGGCGCTATCCAGTCTAACCACAAGCGTGCTAGTGTTTTCGGTGGTCTAGCTGAATTTGGCCAGCCGCCTAATGCATTTTGGGACACTCACCGGACGGGCAATTACGGGAGGCCAAAGAGGAAGGAACCTTCCGTGCTTCTTCTCTGCCTGTCTACCCCGCCAATCATGCACCGCACAGCTCCTGTCGACCCCACTTTTGACTCTTGTCAGTTGCCTATTGGCCATTTATGCACACAAGCGGGTCAGCGCAGCCATGGCAGACCCTCTTTACTTCGCGCGCCCCTATTGGCAGATCCGTCAACGCAGCTTACCACGAGCAGGCTAGCACACGTTGTCGGCTTACGATTTCCGGCCACCAAATATACTCATGTATTGTTTTTGTTGTATACACCATCCCGCATTATCAACTCTCACCACTAGCAGATGTTTACTTTTGTGTGCACTTGACAAAACGCATCAATCATCGAATGCAGTGAATACACAGCCTTCGGTGTAGTTGCTTGTAATGCTATTTTCTTGCTGTTGGATGCACAATCACTGATTATTAGATGCTAAGTGATTTGTTTGCTACTCTCATCCTGTAGACAGTGTAAAGAGTGCTCGGTCACGTGTCAGGCTGCTTGCCCTGCCGTGCCTGTCCTGTTGGGCGGTGTTGATATCTGCTCTTTGCGGCGCTAGAATCATTCTCAATCTGCCGCTCTCTCGTCTTCTTTAACTAGGATCAATCTCAATCATTCCTTGGAACTTGCTGTGCATGCGTCGACTTGATCTTGCCCACTACAGTAATGCCTTCTTAGCTCGCTCTATCTGCCAGTGTGTTTCGACAAACCGAGTTTGTCCGTTTGTTCATCAAGTCTCCCTGACAACAGATCAAACCATCAACCTGGTGCTCTCAAAGACACCGCCGCTCTTCCTGAAGGCGACTTTGAGGAGAACCACAGCCTACTTCCATCCATACATCTCATCTCATCTCATAGTCGAACCTGTTCTCTTGTTTGATACTGGCATCCAACGCAGCTTCATTCATTACCTTTGTCCAGTCCAGTCCTTCAGCGATGTTGTGCTGTTTCTGATTCACACCAAACACCTTGAATGTCGCCCTCGTTCTCTCTCACTCTCTTGGTATTGACATCTTACTTTCAAAATGGAAGTCTTTTGCCGTAATGTGCCCACCCACCTCAAGAAACACCACTTGAAAAAGGAGCTCATGCCCATTCTTGCTGGCTTCGACATTCTGGCTTTTGATTGCCGTGTGAAAGACAAGGGAGGCCATGCAACCATAACCATTCCAGATATTGACAAGGCTATGCTCTTTCTGGAGAGATATCAACAAAAGAAAGGCCAACAGAGGAAAGGCCAGCAAAAACCGCCACACCAGCAGCTCAGAATTCTTGGTACAATCATCTTCGTCGAGGAGGGGAAGTACAAGCCAGATTCTTTTCTTCTGTCCGCGCTCCAGAATGAAGAGACCGAACGTCGAAGCCGCCCACGGCGTCCAATATCTAAGAGTGGTGGCTCTGCAGTCCAAATTCCAAAACAGTTCCCTACTTATTGTTTGTCATGCGGTCACTTTGATTTCTCACAAACCGGTCCTGTCTTTGTCGAGCATTGGAGATTGCCAATCGGTGGACACATCAAATTCGGCTCGACCAAGTTGACTCTCACCTTGCCTAAGACCATGTATAGCTATTTGAAACTCGATTTCAACTACTCTGCTCTTGGTGATTGCATATATATGAGTGACTCTAGTGATCCAACCATTACTTTTTACTCATTTATCTCTCCGCATGTATACGATGCATCTTTTGCAGCTCTGCCGCCACATCCAAGAGCCGCTCGTTCAGTGACCAGTTCTCGACCTGCGGATAAAAGGAAAAGAATATGTTTTCTTGACGCGAATCATAGAATGGTAGTTTCTTCCTGTTTTGTTTATCGTGTCCGACTCGCGTATCCATCCGACCTACGCTTTGTGCCCAGTCTGTCTAGCAACCGCAACATTCCCTCGTTCGAGAGGTGGAAGGACACGACCATCCAACCAAGTTCGTCTTACGCCACGCTACTAAGCGAATTTATCGTCGCCATCTCTCAACAGCCCTTCTCTTTCATCGTCAAATTTCAGCTTCAAATGCTCGTGTGGAATGGTGAACTTCCAATAAACAAGGTCATCAACATTTTTCCCTATGTACGAGATTTTCTATCTCGACATAAAGACGAGTATGTCGCAAAAATTCTCAAAGAACTTCCCAGGCGACTTGTACCTCCAACGCCTCACGCAGACATTGCCGATGTGCAATTGGAGAGAATTATCGAGATCCTACACGAAATCGAGGATTCTGATCACTATTTCAATCCTAACTACCTCCATCAAAATCAAGTCGAAATCCATAGGGCCAGTGTGAGTCCTACAGGCATATATCTTGACGGCCCGAATCCAGAAGCAAAGAACCGTGTCTTGAGAAAATACTCAGCATACAGTAACCACTTTCTTCGTGTGAGATTCATTGAAGAGACAGGAGACATGATGTACTACGACATGTCATCAAACTTGGATGATATCTTCCAAGGCCGCTTCCGTGAGGTCTTGAGAGACGGCATCATTATTGCAGGACGTCACTATTCTTTTCTTGGGTTCTCCCATTCTTCTTTGAGATCACGTACTTGTTGGTTTATGGCACCTTTCGAAGACAATGGCGAGGTCATTACAGTCGCAAGCCTGATTCCCAGGCTGGGAGATTTCAGCCACATCAAGTCCCCTGCCAAATTTGCTGCAAGGTTGGGCCAGACATTTTCTGACACATTAACGTCAATACCTATAGAAACCCATTTGGTAAAAAAGCTTCCTGACGTGGAAAGGAACGGAAGGGTTTTCAGCGATGGATGTGGAACTATTTCCAAAGAGATTCTCAAGATGATTCGCCCTCACTACCCTCGCCACGCAGCAGTTGCTCCTACCGTCTTCCAAATTCGGTTTTCTGGTAAGATAATTCCGGGTCTTCTAGAAATAAAACGTCAAGTAATCTCACTCTTTAGGCGCCAAAGGAATGTTGTCTCTGGATAGCACCCTAAAAACCCCAGGTGTTTTCCTACGAGAGTCTATGATCAAATTCGAGGCTGGGCAAGATTCCAATATTGAAATCTGCGGCTCTGGAATTGAAAAACTCCCATTCTATCTCAATGCACCTCTGATCAAGATTCTAGAGGATCTCGGAGTGGCTCGAGACGTATTCCTTGAATTGCAGCGAGAAGAAGTCGAGTCTCTTCGTCAAGTCGTGCAATCCCCGCTACAAGTAATGCGTTTTCTCGAACAATCCCATATTTCAAAGTCGACACGCTTACCATGGTTGATCTCAATCTTGAAGGCTTTGAAACTGAGCTATGTGCAAGATCCTTTTCTCAAGAGGACAATTGAGCTAGCGCTAGTCATTAAACTGCGTGATCTCAAATACAAGGCCAGAATTCGAATCCCCAACGCAGTCACGCTCTATGGAATCATGGATGAGACCGGTGTCCTGAATGAAGGGGAGATATTTGTTCCTATGATTAGTGATCGCCACCGCAGACAGACTTTGGTTTGTAACAATGTGATCATTACCCGGTCTCCTGCGTTCCACCCGGGAGATGTGCGATTGGCAAATGCTGTGCAAGTTCCTGACGACTCTCCGCTTCGCAAGCTGCACAACTGCGTTGTTTTTAGCCAAAAGGGTGCCAGGGATCTTCCAAGTCAACTTAGTGGAGGTGACCTTGATGGTGATTTGTTTAACATTATCTATGACCAGCGAATCCAACTCCGTCGAATTGCAACCCCGGCAGACTACCCTCGAGTTCCCGGTGTTGTCCTCGATCGACCGGTAACAATTGACGACATACAGGATTTCTTCATAACATTCATGCAGCAAGATCAGTTGGGTCGGATTGCTACCACTCACAAAGTTCTCGCCGATTGTCGCCCTGAAGGGACATTCAACACCGAATGCTTGACTCTTGCCCAACTGCATTCTACAGCTGTCGACTTTTCAAAGACAGGCACACCGGTTAGTTATTCTTTTGGTTTTATATTTCAATCCATCTAATTTCGTATCAGGTCGATATAACTAAAATACCCCGAAGTCCCCCTTATCGGCCAGACTTTATGGCGCCGGGGCCCCGTGTCCGTGTTGCCGAGAGCATCGAGGTACTCGAAGCGGAGGATAAGTATCTGTTGCAAGACGAGGAAGATGACGAAGACGCCCGACCCCCTCTACACTATTACACGAGTACCCGTGCTCTGGGATATCTTTACAGGATGATTGACGAGAAAGAGTTTCTTGAAGATTTGCAAAAGGCTCCAGAGGCGCGTCAACCAACCGTGAATGTGCTCCGACGTCTGTGGAAGTATGTTGAGCGAGAGACGGCGGGATTTATCTGGGATCACAACAAGGAAGATGCGTATTCTGTTAGGGATATGTAAGTGTGTTTCTTTTTTTTATATATAAAAGTGCTACTACTGACGCATTTTCCTAGCTACGAGGACGGCCTTCGGGATATTATGTACTGTTATTCAGACACTCCATGGAAGACCCCATTGACCGAGGAGGAAGTGTTCATTGGCAACATTATGGGAAGCAACCACAAGCAGACAAGAAACCAGAAGGAGTCGTCCAGTGGAATGAGAGACGGTAAGTACACTTTCATTAGCTAGAGGTACAGTTATTATATTGGTTCTAACAGATATAATATTAGCATACGACGAGCTAGTCAGCTGGACCATGTCATTGATCACAGGCGCAGGAACAGACAAGGCGGAGGAGGCACTTGAGCGGTCGATTGCGTGTTTCTGGGCGGCTTTGAATGATAGACAAGGAGGATTTGTGCCTGCGAAGGGGAAATTGCGTAGTTTCCCGTGGATTGCGGCAATTGTTTGTATTCAAGAGGTTGACAAGTTGACCACTTTGAAATGAGGTATGCGTCAACTTTGATGGTAGTGGCTGCAGATGGATTTCGTTTTGTGTGTAGTAGTCGGCTCTTTTAAGCGTGGATATGGGATTCGTCATGTCACATAGGTCAAATGGTCGTTTCAATAAATTGAACGTTTTAATTTAAATTTTTAAATCAATTGATATGTTTGAAAATAAAATTCAATGTTGTGGGTACTATATATATCGATGCCAGCTGAGTTTAAAAAAGTCTATAATCAGATCAATTGATACTTCAATGTTAGTGATTTTAGGTGCATATGGTTTATTTGCACGTTCTGCATTATCTAAAATTATCCCATAAATGTATTAAAGCCAAAATCCAAGCTGGCGATATCAAAAGGTTTCAGTGTTGTCACTGGTATGTATAGTTCCATATTCGGACTAGCCTCCTGCGCCACAGAGCATCCGCAGCTGTGGCTCCTCCACCTTGGCAGCCACACTTTGGCCCAAAGAGGACTGAAGCTTCCCTCAACCGCGTAGTCGCTCACTGCCTGCCCTGCCTGGACCTCGCCGATGATCCCTCATTATCTCATAGCCCAACACAACACCCTCAACGACACTTCTTCAGCTTTTCCTCTAATAGATCTTATCTCGTCATCAACGGAATTTCTGTCTCCAAAAAAACAAAGCCATGTTCAGAAACAATTACGATAACGATTCGGTGACCTTGTAAGTTGCTTTGAATAGCAAGCTTTCCCCGAGCTTTTTCCATCATCATGTGGCTGATGTTTTTTTGTTTCTGTAGCTCACCGCAAGGTCGGATTTTCCAAGTCGAATATGCACAAGAAGCTGTCAAGCAGGGCTCTGTGGTTGTGGGGCTTGTGAGCAAAACACACGCCGTCCTCGTTGGACTGAAGGTGAACAACCAACCCAGCTTTCTTTTTCTTTTCCGTCTAACACGCTGTGATGATTGCAGCGTAACGCAGAGGAATTGTCGTCGTACCAGAAAAAAGTGATCGAAATTGACTCGCACATGGGCATTGCCATTGCCGGACTCTCATCGGACGCCCGTGTCCTTTCCAACTTCATGAAGCAGCAGTCGCTCGGATCACGGATGACCTACGGACGAGCAATCCCGCTGGACCGAATCGTGACGCAAATCGGCGACCGTGCGCAGACAAACACGCAGCACTACGGAAAGCGTCCTTACGGCGTGGGACTGCTCGTTGCCGGTGTTGACGAAGCCGGCCCTCATCTGTTTGAATTCCAGCCTTCCGGCCTGACTCACGAAATGCTTGCCTGTGCTATTGGCGCTCGGTCGCAGATGGCTCGTACATATTTAGAGAGGAATCTGGACGAATTCCCCGAGAGCAGCCGGGATGAGCTGATTAGCCATGGGCTCAAGGCGCTGCGGGAGACGCTGTCGCAGGACAAGGAGCTTACGGTTGAGAATACCACTGTCGGTATTGTCGGACTTGCTCCCAAGGGTTCCAAGGCCAAGATCGAGACCTTTAAGCTTTATGACGGCCAAAGCGTTGGTCCCCTGCTGGAAGCTTTGGATGGAGCCACGGAGGGCGGCGAGGAAGGGGGAGAGATGGAGGTGGACACGCAGTAGTTTTTTGAGCTCTTCTCATTTCAAATGTTCACATAGATTCTATAAACTTATGGAATTCTTACGCCATCACGCTATGTATTCATCACGTTTGATATTCGTGCATAGGGATATTTTTTCATGTCATTAATCTAGTAAGTACTATCTAGAGTAAGAGAACAAGTGCTCCGGACAAAAGAGCATCACTCTTCTCCCCAAGTCAGGTCGAAACGGTCCACGCTGGCTGTATACTCCCGGAGTTTGGGAAGCACGTCCTTAACTTCCTGGACTTGGACCAGGATTTGTCCATTAGCCTGGCTAATGAATCCCTCCTGCACGGCATTTCGAATCCACTCAAGGACACCATCCCAGTACCCGTTGATGTTCAACAGGACAATGCCCACCTTGTGGATTCCCAATTGATTCCAGGTCGTCATCTCCATCACCTCCTCGATTGTACCAAACCCACCAGCCAGCGAGACAAAGCCCGACCCCGGTCCTCCTTCGAGTACCTTTGTCGCCATGAGCCGCTTGCGAGTGTGCATGTCCGGCACAATGGTGGTCAGACCGTACTCGGTCTCATTTAGCTCCGTGCGCTTGTCGGTGACGGTGCGCTCGTGCGTCTTGCCAGCTCCTTCTTGGACCTTGTCTTCTTCGCCGCTGTTGTCTTGTGCTTCTTCTTGCTTAAACTTGACGAGCGCCTTCGGGATGATTCCGTGCACGGCTTGTGGTCCAGACAGGCGCACGAGTTCCTTGGCTACTGCGCCCATCAGACCGTGTGTACCGCCGCCATAGACGAGATGGACGTTTTGTTGGTGGAAGGCTTGGGCCAGCGCGACGGCGGCTTCGAGGTGTGCTGGGTTCTGGCCGCCGACGGAGCCGCAACTGTCCAGGTGGTTAGTCATGAGGAGTTGAGAGAGAGGAAGGGAGGGAGGGGGGCGTACAATACGCAAACCACAGCGGGCTTGGTCTGTTCTGTAGTGACCGTCATTTTGAAGGCTTTTATCGTAGAACTTCTAGGGTATGAGTTGATATGTGAAGTTGCAAGAGAAATTGGAAGTTGTCAAGTCGAGGTTTCTCAGAAGTAGAAGTAGAGTGACCTTTGGTAAGATTAAAAACAGGCCCCCTACTTCCAGTTTTTTAAGCAGGAACTACCAAGGTCGGACAAATGGTTTCTGGAGGAATGTTCCAATATATCGCAAGAAACGGGGAAAAATTAACGGGCAAGACCCATACCATACATGTTACACTAATTGCACACGTTTATCTTTGATAACCGGCCGGTGGAGTTACGACCATTGAATTACGCTGTTTTGTTTCTCTATTTTTTTCACCGACTAAATTCTAAATTCTCTTTCTGTTGTTACCTGGCGGCCTTACTATTCTCAATAATTGGGGTGTAGGCCTTGGAAGGAATCCAACGAGTGAGTCATAGCTATCAGTTCGTAACTTTTATTTATAGATTTGGCGGGACTCGGGCGAGTTACGTAGTTTTAATTTGTTGGACCCCGCGTTAATGCATGCTATCGCTGATTCGACCACGACGTACTTACAGTCTGTATCTGTTGAGTCATTATGTAGGGTCTGGAGGCAAGCGATGTTTGGATGACGTTTCTTCCTTCGTCGAAATTTGAACTTCGCTCTTGGGTAAGTATAAGGAAAGCGGCAACAAAGAGCATATTTCAATAAACGCATGGGCTTACATGCCCGGGTATCATAAGACTGTTGTCCTGCTCTAACTATCAAATAAAAAATAATCATGGAAATTCGCGCCAAAAATCCAACTAAACCACTTCTAGTCGCCGCCCTTTGCAGGAGTAGAGGACTCTGTCATACTCGGGGTCCCAATCTTTCTGGGAACTGCAGGCGCATGCATACTCGTTGTCGTCGTTGTCGTTGGTTTGGCCAGTCGTCGAGCGGCGGTGGCAGTCTCGTTGGCTTTTGATAGGATAAACGAGCCGGGCTCGCCGGACAAAGGCGTTTCATCCATGAACTCCTCTCCGTATCGCGAAAGGAGATTCATGGCCTCCATTAGATTTCGCGTATCCTGATACGATGTGTCTTTGACATTTGAGGTAGTGCTGGTAGAAGTCAAGGAAGTCTTCGCAGAGCCTTGAGAGTCTGGGACCGGAGTGTGTTCCTTGCTCTGTTGCGATAACTGCGACGAAGTTGTTCGAGGCGCATCCACCGCCTTGGGACCTGGAGGCATGTAGACGTGACCGTAGGAAGGAGTGAAGATCGGAAGAGGAGATGCGACAGCGAGAAGTTTCGTTAGTGAAGTGACGGCAGAAAGCTGTTTGTCAAGGTCAGTTTTCATCGGCTTTTGGAGCAGCTCAAGTGCGTAAGAGAGAAACGCTC
>JAXQGY010000073.1:0-22172 GCA_037040535.1 Talaromyces sp. P118-02
TGGGCTGGGGCTTGCCCCCCTGGGTCTAGGGGGGCGTGATCGGGCTTAGGGAGTCCAGGGGGCATAATGAAGCCCTGGATACTGTCAATAAGCGTTGAATTTCAATAAGTCAGATTCTGATTCTCCCGGGGTTTTTTTTTTTTTTTTTTTTTTTTTTTTTTTTTTTTTTTTTTTTTTTTTATCTTTATCTATATTATAAATGATAATTAAGTATAAATAGATATAGAAGAAAAAAGATATAGTAGCTTAGTATATAATAAAAAAGCTTATTATATTTTTTCTAAATAGAAAATTATTAATAAAAATATATATTATAGTAATAAAGAGGAAAATTAAGCAAGTAAAGAGTAAAATTTTAATTTTATTTACTAAAGATATATTTTATACGATTAAGAAATCCTATTAAGACTATTTTCTATATTAGATAAAGAAATTTTAATATAGATTACTTTTAATAAAAAGAATTAGATTTTTTAAAATAAATAACGCTATATTACTTTAAAAATATAATTTATTATCTATACTAATCTAGCTAATTATATTATCTCTAAAAATTATTTTAAAAGTAGTTATTTTTTTACTAGATCTAAGAAATATCTATAATATAGGGACTTAGTAACTTAGATCCGACATTTACTTTATTAAGCAATATAGATAGCTATTATTAAGGATAAAATATATACTATTATTACTAGTACTAATTTTAAGCTAGCGCTTATCTTATCTATATACTATTTAAAATAAATATATTTTTTAATAATAAAAATCTTATTCTATATAGAATAGTATAGGTAAATCTATTATATTATAAAAAGAGATTATAAAATCTATATATCTTTATTATTTAATAAAAATATCTATTTCTAGCTATCTATATTTTGCTTTTATTTTAAGACTAATAGATAGCAATATAGATTTTATAAATAGAGTATTTTATAGATTAAATTATAAGATTATAGTTTCTAATATTATAATATTAATATTAAAAAATTACTACTAATTATTTAGCTAAACTTAGAAATAAAATAAACTAATTAATGTTTAAAACTCTATAGACTATTATTTTAAAATATTTATAATATATTTTATACTATATACTTTATAAATTACTTTTAATAAATAATCTTCTATCTAGCTTCTTGTAATGTTTATAGACTTTTTAGATTATCTGTTTATACCATTATTATATACTTATCTAGTTTATTTTAGCTATTTATTTCTACGTTTCTATTTTAGACTTTTATTAGTTAGAGTATTTATATAATATTACTTAATAAAAATTTATTTTTTTTCTAAATTTTTAATTTAGCTTTATAAATTATATAGAATTTGAGTGATAGATAACTTAAATAGATCTATCTTTATTTTTAATAGAATGTGATCTAGCGTATTGTATTTTAATAATATAAAATGACTTTATAGTATAGAGTTACTAGACTTTGATTCTATTTCTATTATAAATAATATCTAGCGTTAATAGTGGCGGAAGTCTACTATATTAGCTAGTATTATTAAGACTCTAATATCTAGGGGGGCTATATTTTAGAAAAACGAAACAGAAAACATTTTAGAAAACTTAAAGAATAGATTTTTTGTAAGCTATAACGAGGAAAAAAGATTATAAAATTAAATAAAAGAATTAGTCTTTTATATTATAAAATAAGAATTTTAATAGTATTAAATATAAATTACTATTACTACTATAAAATAGTCAGCTGTGATTAGAGATAATTAGAATAAAAGAATAAAGAAAAGACTTAAAACACTACTTAATGTATAGATTAGGCTACTAGTTAGATAATTATAATAGCTAATATTCTAGATCTCTAATATAATTAGCTTGTAGCTATAATTACTATATTTTTAAAAATCTAAAGACTATTTTATAGATTATTATATGAAAAATTTAATTTAAAATTTAGTATATTTAATAAAGTCCTAGATCCATTTAGCAATATATAGGATTATGTAAAAGAAGTTTATTATAATTAAACTATAGTTTAATCTTGTATATTTTAGAATTATTTATTTCTAAATTAAATAAAAGAATAACGCTATAAAAATGGTAAAAGTATTAAGAATTTAGACTAGTAAATCAGAAAAATACTATTTTAATTAGTAATCTAGATATATATAATGCTTTAGCTATAGTACTAATATAATTAACTTATATAGAGCTATTTTAGTAGTCTTTCTATAATAGATTAAAAGTAATTTATTTTTAAGAAATTACATATTTATTTTATAAGTTATTATAAATATTTCTTAGTAAATACTCTTATAATTTTATTAAAGACTATCTATTTATATATATCTAAGCCTATACTTATCTAGGTTACCTTCTTTAGTATCAACCCTCTCGATTAAAAAATGATTTAACTTCTGTATTTACTATTAAAAACTAATACTAAGCTTAATAATTATTATTTTTTTTTTTTCTTTTTAGTAAATATAGTCTATATTTAGTAGTAAATATCTATAAATATCTAAATAAAAAAAGATATACTTAGTTCTTATATTTTAAATTTATATAATAAGATTATATAAAAGCATGTCTAAAGAAGGATTTTAATACGTAGTCCTATCATCAACTTTATAAAAAGATTAGATTTTATTAGGTAATCCTTAATAAAAATTCTTTATCTATAATATCCCATCCCCTAAATAACATATTCTATCTAAAAATAATATTTAGGAAGGATCTTTTTAAATATATTAGGATATTAGTTACTGTTTAAAAGAAGCGTTAAAAGAAAAATCTTAATATTATATATTGCTAACTCATTTAACTAATAATTAGTTAAATTTATAAGAGATAAATTAGCATTTAGTAAATTTAAAAACTTATAATAGTTTTTTAGAAAAAAACTAGTTCTTCTTATATTTTTATTATATAGATCTACATTTATAAAATAAATAAATTAGTAATTATAGGTTTAAATATAAATTAATCTCAGTATTAGAGCCGGCTTGGTAGTTTAATAATCTAAATATAGTAGCTTTATATTAGTTCTATATATAGTAGTAATTGTCAGTGAATAATACAAATTAAAATTTATGAATAGTATAGAGTGGTAGAGTGGTAAAATAATATAGAGCGGCGCTAAGTAATATAATCTGCTCTTAATATATAGTTTTTTAATATATAGTTTTTCGATATACAGTTTTTTAATATATGGTTTTTTGATATACAGTTTTTCAATATATAGTTTTTTAATATGCGGTTTTTTAATATGCAGTTTTTTGATATATATTTATAGGTATACGTTTATCTATATATAGTCTGCTAACTGCTTACTAAAGAAAGTAACTTATAATATTACTATCTAATATAGCTGTATTTAAAGACTATATATCTACTACTATCTTAAAAAATAGTAGTAATTTTCTAATCTTAATTATATTTAATTTTGTTTAGTACATCTTCATAGCCGAGATTAGTAAACTATTTTTAATTTTAAGAAAATAAGTATATTAATAAGATCTAAAATATAGAATTAAATATAAGCTATATTGGCTACTTTATATATAAGATTACTTAAATTCTTTTAATCTAGTAAAAATTATATATTATCTTTAAATTTATAATAGATTTTTAATTATAGAAGAAGACTACAGAAAATAGATTATTCTAAGAAAAGATTATTAGGTTTTAAATATGTTTATTTTATATTTATTAGAAATAAGAAAAACTAGAGGCTTATATTACAGAGCTAAATATTTATTAAAAGTCGCTATTAGAGGTTATTTTATAAGAGAAAGCGGTGGCGCTAAAAATAAAAAAAAAATATATTAATATTTATAATGTTAATAAAATATTGCTATAATTCTTCTCTATAGAAGATTTAAATAGGGGTAGTAAGCTAATACTCTAGCTTTAAGAGCTTTTACTAATTAATAATCAGTAAAATATCGAAATTAGAAAACTAAAATTAAAGATTAATTTATAGATCTAATATATAGAAGATATATATTAGAGCTTATAATAAGTTCTTAAGCCTTTAATCTATACAAGGGAAGCTAATTTAGTGCTTTTTTAGGACTTTAACTATATGTGTAGATAAAATAAGAAAATTATATATAGTGAGAGCTAGAGCTAAATAGTAGAAATTATAAATGCTTAGAAACTTCACTTTATAAAAATTTATTAGAAAGTTTAAAGAACTAAATTATAATAAATAATATAGCTTCTAATATATAATAATAATATAAATATTAGTTTTTAAGATTTTTAACGTAGCTAAAGGATTTTAAGATCTTCTTTAAATACATTAAAGTTTATTTAATATATTTAAAGTAGCCTTATATCACTTTAAAATAATGATTTTTACCTAAATTTATATATTGCTAGATAAAATACTTTCTATAATATAAATATTATAGGACTATAAGTTTATGTTTTAAGCTATATTAATTATATATCTTGTAACCAGACTTAGATTAATATATCTAGCTCTTATTATCTTTTTTAATCCTATTTTAAAAAGGTCTAGAATTTTAATATTTAAAGTTAGTTATTATTATTATAAAAGAGCAGTACATTAATATTAATTAAAGCCGATCTTGTTATTAGTCTAACTTCTATACTTTATACTTTTAGAGATTAAGATATTAAGATTCCTATTCTAGATCTAATTAAAAGTATAATAGCTAATATAATAAGTACTATTAGAAGTATTACTTTAAAGACTTTAAATATTATTAATAGTGCTATAACTACTATTAATTTAATTAAAATCTTAACTAATCTTAAAAACTTTTATTTAAAAAATAGCTATTACCTATTTTTATTAAATATTTTAACCTTTTTTCTAGAATTAATAGTTAGTATTCTAAATAATAGCCTTTAAAGCTTCTAAATAATTAAATCTTAATTAATATTAATAATCCTAGGAATTATCTATTAGTTATTAATTATTAAAGTTACTATTATAATAGCTTTTAAAGCGATCCTAGTATAGTAGAACTCTTTAAGTTTATTATAGAAAAGAGTTATAATACTTAATATTAAGATTATAGATTTACTAATTCTATTTATTATATTAACTATAATAATATTTATAGTCAAAGCTAAAGTAAAATATTATTTATTCTATCTATTCTCTATAAAGTACAGTAGTACCCAGAATTATTATATTATAGTATTAGTCTATATAGCAGTAATAGTATTTATAGATATTAAAATTACTATATTATAAGATACTTAAAAAAAAATTATTTATTAGAGATTTTAAACCCTAAATTATCTTAGATAGTTTTATAAAATGTATTTTTTATATTTATAAATATAATAATATAGTTCTATATTATTAAAAGCCGTTATTCTAACTTTAATATATTAATTATTTAAAAATAGTTAATTAATGTATTTAATTTCATTTAGAATAGCTATATAAAATATTTTTAATATTATCTATAAATTATATTAATTATCTTTTATAATTATATTATACTAGAGCTCTAATATATTCCGCTACTAAATATAGACTGCTATAGTAAAACACTTTTATTAATAAAAAAAATCTTTAAAATTATTACTATATTGCTAATATTTACTTTAAAGTCTCTATTATTAATACTACTAATATTACTTATTAAGATAGCTATAGTAAGTTTAGTTCTATATCTAATACTATATTTTTAATATTTTTGTAGTTAATTAATAACTTTACTATAAATATATTAGCTTTAGTAAGTCTAGATTTTATTAAATATTAAAAGATAGCTACTTAGCTTTAATATCTTCTTCTATTAAATCTTATTATAAACTATAATTAAGAGAAAATAAGTTTAAGTATTTAATAGATTAATAATAGATTATATTTCTAAACTATTCTTTAAGGTTGGGCTTACTATTTTAAGCGAAAAAAAGTATTAATATAGAAACTAGATCTAGTAATTATAGTTAATCTTTATTTCCTGCTATATAGCGCTTCGGTAGAAAGAAATATAGGAAATAATAAAATAATTTAGAACTTTAAACTAGAAAATTATGATTGTACTACATTTAATAATATAAATTAAGAAATATAGATTAATAATTTAATAAAGATATATTAACTTTTAATTTAAGATATTTATCTATATATATTTTAAAACTATTTTAATTTACTTTACCTAGAATCTAAAAAAACAGAAATAGAATATTAATTTTATTTTATAGTTTAGAAGTATATAAATATCTAATCTAAAAACTATAAAGTTGAATTTATTTATAGATAGTTTTCTGTCTATATAAAATTCTATATTTAAGTTTTAAATATAAGTTTAAGTCTACTTATTAGTTTTTAAGATGAAAAGTGGAAAAGAGCATTTATAAATAGTTTAAGACTTATCTTTACTTTCTATTAAGCTAAGAATATTTTAAGATATTAAAAATAGAAATTTTAAATGCTAATAATATTTATTCTTTAATAATAAATAGAATTATAGTTTATTTATTTCTCTTTTAGTTAATCTATAAGATATTCTATATTTACTAAAGCTATGTCTAACCTTTCTTACTTATTAAAATTACATATTCTAAACACATTTTATTATTTTTATAGACTTATTTATTATAAATAATTTTTCTTATAGCTTATTTAGTAGTGACTATACTTTTTAATATAATCTAAATTAATAATATATTTACAGCTAGTTCATAGGCTGCAAAATTGATATTATTTAACTTAATGCTGCTTTTTATATATATATATAAATTTAGTTACTATATACTTAATATTCTTTTAAAGACTTTTTAAGTTATATACAAAGTAATTAGAGCTATAGTATTTTTAGAAATATTAGTCTATAAAGACTTCTAAGTATATCTTTATATTATCCATTCTACCTTAATAAATATATATAATATAGTTATAGTATATAGAATTATAGTATAGGATACTACTAGTTTATAATTTAAATATTTTTAATATTTTACTAGACTATTATTTTTTTAATATTAATATTATTTTTTTCTATTTTAAGACTCTATCTATATAAGATTTTTATCAAGATTTATACTATATATACTCTAGCACTCTTATTTACTTTATAGAAATATCTTTCTAAGAAAGATCTATCTATGACTTGTTATATATATAGTAGCATTATTATATATAAAATAACTATCTTTCTTTAGTTCCTAATGGTTCTATTTTAAAACCTTTTTTTTTATTAATAAGGCGTAGCTACCTTTTATAATAGAGGAATGTTTGTGATTATATACATCTAGCCAGCACGCCTATAGTAAATCTGAGCTAGTTAAAGAATTAATGTTTATTTTTTTAGTGTTAATATACTTTTTATATTTTAAATATACTTGTTTATTATTTCTTAATAGAAGAAAGATAACTAAAAAAAACAAGTTATTTTCTTTTTAATAAAACCGCGTTCCGGTCTTATAAGATTATTTAATAGTCGTTTTAGTAAGCCTAGAGAGTATTATATTATAATTAACAGCCTATATAGACTAGATAGGGCTAGTAGAATGATATACAACGTCTATAATTATAGCTATATTTTAATAATCGTTATAGAGATTAAGATTATAGCTTAGATCCTTTATATTAAAAAACTTCTCAATGATTAGTGGAAAGAAGTAATTAAAACGTAATAAATTATCTTAATCTAGTAACTAGATTTAACTTATAAGTATTTAACACCCTTAGTAGAGCCTAACTAATATTTTATAGAGGACTATAATAGAGCTAAACACTAGTTATAATAGTTTATCTCTTAAAATAATAGATATATAAGTCTATATAGCTTCTAAATTAATAATTACTAAATATAATAAAGAAATTTTAAGTTTTTCTTTTTAATATATCCTAATTCTGTGTATATAATGATCTATAATTATTTAGTAAATATAAACTGATTAAACTATGGAGTAATAAACTAGATTAGGAATAAAAGTTGTTAGATGAAATAGGTAGCTAAATTAAGATAATATTTATTACTAGTAGACTGCTTATAACTATATTACTGTAGAATATTAATGTAGAAATAGTATCTACAAAATATAAAGTGCGAGAATATATATATGCTTTAATAATTAAATAGAAGTAAAGTAAGGTAGAGTTATTTAAACTAGAGTTTTAATTATAGAGATGAAGATGTAACTTTATATTATATATCCTATAATAGTAAATTAATAATAAAGAAATAGATTATATATAAGATAGTAAGATTAAAGCTTATAAAACTATTACTATATATTTATAGATTTTTATTTTCTAAAAAATTTTTTTAAAAAGCGCTATAGACTTTATATAAAAATACTAATATTATAATATTTTATTAGCTTAAAGATATTTCTTTATCTAGTTTCTATAGAATATACTTTTTAGATTTATAATAGTAAAGATACTATCTAATAGTAAGTCCTATCTAGAAATAAATTAGTTATATAAAAAATAGTTATATAAATCCTAAATTTTATAAATTTTAATTATTAAAACTCTAAATATAATACTCTAAATATAATAAGTTGATTTATAAATTTGAATAATATAAGTCTTAAACATTATAATTTATATAATTCAGTGATATATATTATTATTGTTTAAGTTATTATAAAAGTAACAAATTTTTAGAATTCTTAGTATTAAATTACTATTATAATATTAAAAACTGTAAGTTTAATATATACATAAATAAATATATAAATCTTAATTAAATTAATTTAACTAAATAAGTAGAGCTCTGATTTTTAAATTTTTATAATTAAAAAGATGCTATAATTTGTTAGATATTACTATCTTTGAGTTATAGTAAATCTTAACACTAAATTAAATATTATAAATCCTAAATACAGGCCCGCTATATATAGAAAAGATATTCTTATTAAACTAAAATATTAAATTAATTATACTATATATTATTCTAGTCTAAAATAATACTATATTTACAAATTTCTAATTTCGGTTTGCCCTACTCTATAGAAGAAAAGTATATAATAACAGCGTAACTTATATAGCTTAGCTTTAATCACACTAAAAAAGTAAATATAGTATTAAGAAACCAAAAGACTTTTTTATTAAAGTCTTTTAAGAATTAGTATAGATAAAAAGTACTACTTGCTTTATCTATACTTCTAAAGATTTTTAAGTTAAAGGAAAATATTAAAATTAAAATATATAATCAGAAAAAACATATTTTAAAGAAAAATCTAAATAAACTAAATAAAGTTATAGAGTTTTAGATTTAAGAGCTCTTTTTAAGAAAAGAAAACCTTTTATAGAAATATTAGATATACTATAGATTTAACTAAGTAGATATTAGATAGATTAATTTTAAAAATAAAGCTAGTCTAGATATAGTATTTATTAAAATAGATAAAAGTAAATTAAAGAACTATAAGTTATAATTATAGAAGACTAACTATATTAATATTATAGACTTACTTAAAGCGTTTCTCTTTAATAAGATGGTTTAGTTTATTTATAATTTTAAGGCGTTTAATATATCTTTTTTTATTCTATATATAATGCCTAATATTAAAATAAATAAGGCGGAAATCGCTATAATATACTAAGACATTCTTAAAAAGCTTTAGTATATTTATATAAAATTAAAACTTAGCTATAGATTACTTAACTAAAAAAATATCTTTCTTTCTTACTTAGACAAAATCAAAATTGGTAAATACTAGAGATCTCAATATTAGTATTATTATTAAGAACTTTTAGTCAATATTAGTAATAATATATTGCTAAGCAACAGCTTAAAAAAAAAAAATAACTTAAAGTCTATTAATTTAATTATAATTCACTTATAGAATCTATCTACTATTTTTAAAGATGACTAAATCCTACTATATAATCCATAGAATATAACTGAATAAGCGAAAAAATTTATTAAAATAACTCTAATAGTAATATATACGGAGCTCTTCTATATAGATCCCCCCTCTATAGTTATATATTTTTCTCTACTAATTTATATAGTGTAAATTCATGCTTAAAATAGCTTTTAAAAATATAATATAGAGTTTAAAGTCTTTTTATATAGAAGCTTTCCTTTATTCTAAGAGATAGAATAATATTAAAAATAATTATAAAAATTAATAGGCGTAAATGTTATTACTTATTCTTATCTAACTTTTAAAATGTAATATAGAATAGCTAAATTAAGTAGGATTAGTTTTTATAAAAAGAAGGAATTTATTAGATTTAAAAAGGAGTTAATTCTAAGTAAATAACTAAAATAAATTATATATATTTAGTCTATAAAAGTAAAAGCTATATTAGAAAATTAAATAATAAAAATCCTTATTATTTTTAGTATAAAGGTTTTCGTTATTTATTAAAATAAAAAGAGTAAAAGGAAAAATCTATAATCTAGACCAAGTAGTTTTCCTTAAAAGATTATTAATATTAGTAGTAAACTAATTACTAAGTATAAATTTAGAACATTTTCCTATTTTAAAGACTATAGATTTCTATTTACTATAGACAATAATAACTACTAAAATTTATTAATTTATTTCTATAGCTTTATAAAGATCAACCTTTACTATTTTATTAGTAGTGATTATTTTAAATAAAATATTAAAAAGTATCTTAATATATTTTAAATTAAAGAATACTTCTATAAAGACTTTATACATACTATTACTATAGCTATAAAAGAAGATACTTTATTAAAAATATTATCTTAGCAGAATATAGATACTAACTCATTTTATAATTTCAGAGTTTTATTATAAGTTCTATTAGACTTCTAAGAATTTCTTCTATATCTTTAGGGTTAAGATCTCTTAAAAGCTATGAAATAGTTTTCTAGTATAATATAGTAAGCTATTAGACTTTATTTAGCTAGTATAACTATTTTATTATAGTTAATAAGAATACTAACTATAGCTTAGAAATTCTATAAAGTCTGCAATTATATTTAAGAGATATTTATTTATTAACCTTCCTGTTAAAAGACTATAAGATATTATAATTATTATAGTTTTATAAGAATCCTAATTTTAAGTAATAAAAGTAGAACCTTAGCCTAAATAATTTCTTATATATGCGATAGATATATAATAGTCTTAGACTTAAAAGAGCTATAAAAAACCTATTACTATTTATATTATTATAAAAATCATTTAAACTCTATTAATTAAAATATATAGTATTAGCATATAGCAATAAGATATAGATTATCTATCTAATAACTTCTCTATTACACTAGCTAATATTAGATAAGAAATAACTTACTATTTAAAAGAGATATATAAAGTATAATCTGCTTTTTTATTAAATAAAATAAATATAAAGTTTATTAAGCTAGTAGAAGATATAATACCAAGTTACTCTCTAAAAAACTAGTAGAAAATAGCATTATAGATAAGCTAAGATATTCTTTTTCTTAAAATAGAAGATGATAAAGATTGTAATAGACTTCAGGAAGAATTGCTCGATATTAAAAGAAGAATCCTATTATTAAGATTATTTTTTTTAGATGCTTTCTGTCTTTAGGAAGCTAGTTTATTTTTACAGTAATAATTAAGGGTTAAATGAAAGAGTACTATACATTAAGCATTCTTATATTCTTAAAAACTATATTTTAATAAAGAAATCTAGATATTTTAAATCTTAGAAAATAAATATAAAGAGATATCTATAATATATAATTTATTAGAGAGCAAGGTTTATAAAGATAGAATAATTCTTAGTATACTATAGGTCTAGATAATATATTTTTAGTATTTTATTAAGTTATAAAAAAAAAAAAAAATAGAAGAGTTTATTAGAAAACTATTTCTAGATCTAAAAGGAAAATATATAATGCTAAAAATAATAAAATGACTTAGATTTAATATAATAAAAAAAGATAAGTCTAAAAATCTTAGAATTAAAATTTTTAAATTTATTTTAAAATATCTTCTTAGTAATACTGAATTTATTAATCTTAAAAAGACTAAATACCTAGCGACTAAATTTAGCTAGTTTTATCCTGCCTCTTTTTTTAAATAAGAAACTCTACCTTTTATTACTGATTATAAAGTGTTAAAAGCGTCATTTAAAGCAAAATAATTAGAAATATAAAAATATAATAATATTTGTATTTTATTCTTTCTAAGAAATATATACAACTTAGAATAATTTATAAAGTTATTTTTAATAATATTTATAATTATAAAAGAAATATTCTTTTCATTTTTTAGGCAATCTTATCTTAGTAAAATAAACGAAATATTTTCTAACCTAGTCTAACTTAATCCTTATCTATCAAAGACATCGCCGCTCTTTAACCCTAATAAATTAAGAGAGTCTATATATCAGGCCCCTTTAAGAGACGACTATAATAAATTATTAAGCTAATATACTAGTATAGAAAATTAATTAAAAAGCCTTAGTAATCTTATAATTTTAAAAGCTATAATATATAGCATAGAACCTATAGCTCTATTAGCCGCTAGGTTTAAAAATTTAATTAGTATAAAGGCTCTTAACTAATGTTATAAAATAATGGTATACCAAAGTATTATAGAAATTCTAAATATATGATATTAAAAAGACAATTTTAAGTTAATTATATTTTTTCTTTTTAATTTTTAAGTATATTATAAATTCTTTATTATTAATAAGCTATATATACGCTAAACTATTAATATCTTATTATATAATTATTATTTTTTAGTTATTAATCAAAATAATATTTAAATAGTAGATCGTAAAGACTTATTAAAAGAAGTAATAATATAATAATTAATATTAATAGATATAAATGATAGGGTCTAAGTAGATAAGAATAAATCGCTATTAGATAAAAATAGCTATATATTCTTATTAGATCTAAAAGAATATTTAGAAAAGTATAATATAGTAATAGAAAAATATAAAATAATTAAAAATTATAGTAATAGTTTAGAGTTTATTAATAAAAAAAAATAGTATTAATTTTTTCTTTTATCTTATTTTATAACTTTCTTATTATATAACTAATTTGTTCTATAACTTTCTTCTTCTATAATTAGTTTACTTTATAATTAGTTTTCTCTGTAATTTTCTTATTTTATAACTTCCTTGTCTTATAACTTCTTTATTTTATAACTTTCTTACTCTATAACTTTCTTGTTTTATAATTTTTTTACTTTATAATTAGTTTGCTTTATAACTTTTTTATTTTATAACTAGTTTACTTTATAACTGTCTTTCTCTATAACTTCTTTGCCCTATAATTAGTTTATCTTATAACTTCCTTACTCTATAATTTCTTTGCTTTATAACTTCTTTACTCTATAACTTCTTTACCTTGTAACTGTCTTCCTTTGTAACTTTTTTATTCTATAACTAGTTTATTCTGTAACTGTCTTTCTCTGTAATTAGTTTATACTATAACTAGTTTGTCTTATAACTTTCTT
This sequence comes from Talaromyces sp. P118-02, assembly GCA_037040535.1. Classification (NCBI taxonomy): domain Eukaryota; kingdom Fungi; phylum Ascomycota; class Eurotiomycetes; order Eurotiales; family Trichocomaceae; genus Talaromyces; species Talaromyces sp. P118-02. The sequence goes on from JAXQGY010000073.1 coordinate 13,346, forward strand.
GCTTTACAACTATTTTATCCTATAATTAGTTTGTCTTATAACTTCTTTGCTCTGTAATTTCTTTATTTTATAACTTCCTTGTCTTATAACTTCCTTACTCTATAACTAGTTTACTCTATAACTATCTTTTTTTATAATTAGTTTATTTTATAACTAGTTTATTTTATAATAGAATAGTTCCTAATCTAATAAGATATAGTGTTAGATAGAAGCTATTAAAAAAAAATATACTTTTATATTTTTCTATTATATTTTATTTTAAAAATAAATAAGTATAGAATATAAATCTTTAATAAAAATATTAAGTGTACCATATAAACTCTTATAAATTATTTTTATAGTTTATTTATATTACTACTTAGTTTTAAATAAATATTTATAATTTCTTTAGATAAAAGATATATAAAAGTTAGATAGTATATTTTCTTTAAAAATTAATAATTATATTTAGAGATATATTCTAAACTAAATACTAAAGATAATAAAAATAGTTTCTAAATTCTAGTATTATTAGAGCAGAATATAATAATATAGCTAATTTCTTTAATTTAGATACTAAAAAATATTTTTACATTATATAATATACTTATTTCATAGGCTTTTAGTAATAAACTTTATTATTAACTAGCTTATTATTATTATTACTATCTTCTTACAATATAAGCATTTAGAAAACATAGTAAAGAAGTATTTTTTAATAATATTCTACTTAGCTTATATAAAATTCTTATAAAAGTATAGATAGTATTTATAATCTATGATAAAAAGAGATTAAAGATTTCTATAATAGGCATAGTTATATAAAACTATTAAATCTAAGAATTTAGAAAATAGTTTTTATTCTTTAGTTTAGATATATAGGTAATATTTAAATATAAAATTATAATCCTAAATATACTAAAAAGAAATTAAAAATATAAGAAAAAATTACTTACACTATTATCTATTCTATATTCTAGATCTATTAGCCTATTATTAAGCATATTTATAAAATTAAAATATTAAATTTATAATTAAGAAATCTTAATTATAAAAAGCTATTTATTTATAGTATAATATATTTTATATAGCCTGGACCCGCAAGTATCAATCCTATCTAATTATTCTTTAAATAGACCTACTTATCTATTTTAAATTTATTATATTTATTTTTGAATAATATACTTCTCTAATTTATACTTTCTATATAGGGTTTTAAATATAATAGTTCTATAAAATACTGACTTACTTAACTTATTATCTACTCTTCTATATAAAGCTAAGCAGCGTAACATTTTTAATATAATAAATAATTAGCTATCTAGTTATAACTAGTTAAATATTTTATATAGTTTAGTTATAGTAAGAAATAGACTTTTAAATATATTATATAGTTTTACTAAAATAGATATATACTTTACAATAATTTATATAATTAAATATTAATATTATGCTATATATCTTTACTAAAGATTTTATTAAAAAAGATTTAAATACTACTTCTCTCTTAACAATAATTTAAATATTTATTAAAGAATTTTCTATTATATATTGATTAAGAAATTCTAGAAATAAATAAATAAAAAATAATACTATTTACTAGCTTAGATAGATTTCTGTTTTAAAATTATAAAAAGCTAAAGTAAGATTTTATTAAAATAAAACTACTATTATTCTAAGCCTCTAAAAATTATTATATAGATAGAGTCTTTATTAATTTTGGTAGAGAAGCACTACAGAGATATAATAAAATAGAAATCAGAAATGCCTCTCAGCCTGTAACTTTTATTAAAAAATTAGATCTTATTAACATAAATAAGTCTAAAGCCCTTTAGAAAATCTATTATAAAAATCTTATAAACTTGATAAATATTTTTATTATTTAAAATGCAGTTTATCTTATATATAAGCAGACTAGGTTATTTTTAAGAGAAATTAAAAACTATAGTTAATTTTTGTATGATAGAGTCTCTATAGTAACTATCTATAGAGAGATATCAAATTCTTCTAGACTATAGTTGAATTCAGAGCTAATAACTTCTAGATTATTTATAAATTAATCTATATATATAATATCTTTAAAGTTCGCTATAGTAACCTTTATTGTAGTAATATCTATATTAATAAAGATAGGGAGGTTTATATTAGTTTACAACCTTAATATTAATAAAAAAAGTATAATACTAAGATCTCTATAAAGAATATTGGAAGCAATATAATAAGAGAAAAGAATTAAAAAAGGCCTTTCTAAGATATATAAGCTGTTCTAGATATTATATCTTACCTTTTTAATATCAACATATCTTTAAACAAAACCAGCATATCTTTTTACCTTATAGATTATTTTATAAAATTATTATCCAATATCCTGCTATAAAGACTTCTCTAAGTAAGATACACAACCATCTTTAGAATATATTAGTCTAACTTATATATAGTATCTATTTTTAAAACTTAGTTAAGATTCTTAGTATTTAGTAAACCTTAAAGTCTTGTACAGTTTTGACCTATAAAGAAACTTGTAATTCGATTATATATTAGCAAGCAAGGATAACACTAATATTAAATCTAAAAAAGAATAACTTATAATACGCGTAGTTTTTTTAATTAAGGATTAATTTATGTGATTTCTTATTAAGTTATGAGAAATCTTATATAGAGGTAAAATATGTTTTACTATTAATATTGAATAGCTTTCTTATTTTTTAGTATAGTGTAATTATTTAATTTTATTATTTCTGCTTTCTGCTCTACACATTGATTAATTTAAATAAAATTCTTATAAATAAACGTTCTTTGTATAAATTTAATAATTAATTAATATTCTAACTTATATAATATTTTTAGCTATTTACTTAAGATTATAATTAGCTTTTACAAAGTTATAATAAGGAAATTAAATAATAAATAAATAATCTAGTCTTAAATAGTAGTTTTTATAATAGAGTCTATAAGACATCAATTTCTATATTATATTCTAACGCCATTGTGGTAAGCATATTGTTTTTTATAAAATTTATTAATATTATAAGGTAAATATAAGAAGCTATAAAAGCTATATAAGCTACGCAAGACTTCAGCTTAAAATAATTTTATTCCTTAGTGTGCTCCATAGTGTTAATATATAATATAATTAGGTTAAATAATCTAGAAAAGATATATATATAGATCCTACCTTCATTTATAGTTTTTTTATTTATATAATAAAAATTATAGAACGCGAATTAGACCACTTATAAAATAATAACTTACTATTAACCTAAAAACACATCACTTATCTTCCTACATTTAAGTAACTATTTATTATTAAATTCTATACCTAAAACAAATATATTTATATATAAAAAGATAATATATATATATTAAATCACATTATTTATAGTTACTATTTAATAAATATAGAAAGAATCTTAAAAAACTTTAAATAAATATTTATAAAAAAGAGCTTAAGATGTTCTATATTTAGCTATAAGATATTCATTTTTAACTAGATACTTTTCTAGATACTCTAGCGATCAATAGAGATAAGGATATTAATAACTTACAACTTATTTAGTTAATCTAAACCAGGTCTTTAACTGCTATAGTAATAGAAATAACGTCAAAAATACTAAATCTAAAAAAAAGAAAACTTTAAAACTTACTATTTCTAAGCCTTTATTTATATATTATTAAAAAGTGATATAAATAACTAAAATAATAAAACATGAATTAATTAAGAATTAATAATAAAAAAATATAGAAATAATAGATGAGAAATAGATAACATATTACTACCTAATATACGAATTATAGAATTACTATTCGCTAGTTATAGATAGAATGTTATATAATCCTTCCAAAAGTAAGTCAGTTAAGTTAATAGATATATCACGCAATAATTACAGCACCGACATCTTAAACATACAAATCTTTAAACCAATAGTTTATATTATTCTCTCAAATTTATATAGTTAGATTAGCTTTCTATTTTCACCTTTTATAATTCCTTTATATATAAAACTATGTATAAATATACTTAAATTATCTTTTAATTATAAATATTCTATCATAGAGATATTCAAGAAGAATAAACAAATAAAAATAATATAAAAGTAGTCCCACTATAAAAATTTTAAAATTTAAATATATATTACCACCATAATCCTATAGAATATTAATAAGAAAAGATAAGAATAGTACTTAAGATAGTTATACTTAATTATTTCTTTTTAAATAAATAATATCACCTTCTCAAAATAATAGTAATAAATAATAAGATAAACATAACAAATATAGTATTATTTTAGTATTAGATTTTTTATATATTACTATATTAAAAAATACCTTTATAAAATATATTTTTTAATAAAAAAAAGAAAGTTTTTAAAAGTAATAATTATTTAGCTTAATAAATTAGTATTATATTATAATTAAATAGTTTTTCTAGCACTATTAGTAGTTTTATAAAACTAACCTTAATAGCTTATATTATCAGATTAATAGATATTAACATAATTAAGGCGTATTAATATATAGCTAGCTAGTATATAGCCTTATCACTCCTTATAGAAACTAATCTAACTTAATTTTAAAGACATAAGTATTTCAGAAACTCTTTATATTAAATTAATAAAAAAAAAAAAAAAATAAATATAATAGTTTTAATTTTAAAATAGTGAAGCATATTCTTTATATTATAATATATTCTAAGTTATAAATTAGAAATATAGACTGTAGCTTTCTTATATATCTTTTTTTAATTAAAGCTTTTAGTTTTATATAATTATAGTAATAAAATCTCTATCAACTAATACTTTTTCTAGACTTTATACTTAAAAGTAGCTAGATCTTTTAGATTTAGTAGATACTCTTTATTTATAAGAAATTAGTTATTACATTTTACTGCTGTAAATAATTATTTATAGTAATTAGTTTTTTAATAAAAGCTTTATTTTAAAAGCTATATTAAGAGTTACTTTTTTAGTAAAAAGTAATCTATATACGTGATTTCTAACAGAACTAGTTCTTTATAAAAATATTTAAATTAGCGTAAGTGTATCTATTATATCTCACTAGTTTTGTAGTAATATAGAAAAATAGTTATTAAAGAACTTTTATAAATATTTTAAAAGTTTTAATAGGTTGCCTTCTTTAATTAATAAAATAAAAATAGTTATAAGAATCTCTATTTATAGAAAAGCTTTCTCTAATAACCTTCTACAGATAGAAATATCTAGGCCAGATCGATCTTATTTAATGATTATCGATCTCCTAGAGTTAATTTATTCTAAAATAAAATAGTAATTAGTGACTAATGTAAAACTAATACAAGATATGGTCTAAAAATATATAAAGAAGCTGCGGAGTATTATTTTTATAATAGTCTCTGTAAAAAACGATTTTGTAAACTAGATTATATTAAATCTCGTTTATATAGCTAATGAATCTAGAATAAAAATACTTAGAGTAATTATTAAACCTAATAATTTAATTCCTAATTTTAAAAATAAATCTATATTTATATCTCTTATAAAAAACTAGGATATTATATTTAGCTTTAGATAGTATATACTTAAGAATATAGATATTAAAAAAGATAGAGAAATATTAGTAGAACGCCACACTTAAAAATAATATTTTTTTATCTAAAATGTCTAGGAGTTTATATCTTAGAATTTTATTAATATTAATTTACTACGAAATTAACTTAGCAAACTTTTGTTTATTTAGATTATATCTAAATTGCTAAGCTTAATTAATAAGATTAAGATTAAATTAGATAGCTGTTATAAGGAATTAAAGTCCCTTAGTAATATATAAGAATCTTATATATAATAGTAATTATATCTTTTTTAAATTAGCTAATTATTTTAGTCTATTATAAAAGCTACTATTAATAGAATTTATAATAATGGTTTCTTTAATAATACAAAGAAAAAAACTAATATTTAAAAAAAGATACGTGCTATAGTATAAAATCTAAATAAAAACTATATATAATATATAAGATAATAAGGGTATTATTAATATATCTTTAGCTATAATAATAAAAAGAAAAATACTAATTAAAGATAAGTCTATATTATATATACAGAATTCATTAATTATATTAATAAATTATTAAAATAGATATAAGACTATGAGTTATTAGATATATTTAATCTAATAATTATATCCGACTTATTTAAGGAATAATCTAATTTGTAAGAAGATATTATCTATAACTATATTTTCTAGATTTAGAATATAGTGACAGAGTTTATAAGCTTTATTATTATTTATATAGCAGACCAAGCTATCTCTACCGTATTAATAAAGGAAATCTTTAACCCTCAGCTAGATAGTCTTTAGAAGGTGGTTAAGCTAAAAACTATTAAGCTGTTTATACATTATATTAAAAACTATCTTATTATCTATAATCACTATTTTATAGAGAACTTATAGAAGATATAATAGAAGTAATATAAGAATAAAATACTACAGTTAATCTAAAAATTTTTTAATATTAGTAATATTGACTTATTTTATAAGTAAAGTAACCCTATTAAGCTTTATAAATTATTTAATTTAATTATTTAGAGCAGGAAGCCTAATATAGATTAATTTACTACTATAAAAATATTAAATTACATGCTAGCTTATTATAAAGTTAGTTTCTAATATCTTAAGAGCTAAATATATTACTTATTAATCCTAAGTTATCTTAAAAAGATTTATTGATAACATAACTATTAAGATTATTAAAAAAAAACTCTTGTTTTTTATCTCTAGTTTATTTTCTCTCTTTATAGTATTCAATATAGCTTCTAATATTGTGACCTAAATTACAGATAAATCTAAAGATTATCGTAGCTTATATAAACAGTTGATAAAGAAGCTAGTTATTTTAATGAAGGGCTCTAAGACATATAAAAGATTTATAGAGATTTAAATAATAAATAAGAACTGACTAGTTTATCTCTATTTTAGTTTCTTAAACTAATAAAATATTTATTTAGTAATTAAGAATATAATAGATAATAGTAATAAACTTCTTAATAGTTTTTTTCTTATTTCTTAGAATTAAGTCTTAATTCAAAGTAATAACTATAAAATAAACTCTTAAAAAGAAACTATTATATTTTATAAGAGTAAAGATAAAATTATAGATATTAATATTAACATAGAATCAGTACATGATTTTAATAATATAGAAGAAAATGGAGATATAGATTACTTAGAGATAAATGAAAATCCTAATAGTAAAAATAAAGACAAGATCTTAAAATTGCTAAAAACCTAAAAAAAATCTAAACTAAAGAAGAGTAAAAAGATAAAGAAGTAAAAAATCTTTATTAATATTAAATTTCTAAGAAAAGAATGCGCTATATCTAAGTCTAATATTAATTAATTTAAAGTATTATTGTTCTTTACTAAATATTATTTTGTAACTTTGAAGAAAGAGTATTTTTATAGAAAGTTTTATTATATTTTTGTTATTTTCTTTTAATATCTAAGTATAGTCTTAGCTTTAATCAAAGAATAATTCTTAGCTATAAAGTTTTGGGTGTATTATTTCAAATTATAAATGAATATTTTTTAGTTATGGTTATCTTTTTTCTTTAAATACTAATAAATTTCAGTTTTATATTAAAAAATTTCTTATTATATTGTTTTCTTTTAATAGTCTAAAAATCTTTAAAAATATTTATAGTAATACCACTTCTAGAAGAAGTTAATTTTTAATCTAGCTTTTTTAAAAATAAAGATGTTAAAGTATATATAAAAGAATATAATATAGGACGCTTTATATGTTATAACTATAAATAGTATATTGACGTATTTTTAAAAAATTTAATTAATTTTAAGTTATATATATATATATATATATATAATTTAGAGATTATTTATTATATTATATAGTATATTCTTTCGGCTTAAGGTAGAGTATAGTAATAGAATAAATAATACTAATATATTCGACTATGAAAAATTTTTATTAATGTAAAAGTGAAAAATGTGATAAATACAAAGATTAAGTATAAAATTAGTAGATTACTTCTATATAGCGCTGTCACTATATTTACTCAAGATACTTCTAGCTATTATTATAAAAGTTATATTAATAATCATTTAAGTGAGCTAGCTAGAAATAATAGAGTAAATTACTTTTTTAAATATACTCTTTTTTATATTAAAAATAGAGCTATATTTTCTTCTTTTTTTATTTATATTTTTGCTTTTTTATAATTTTTATATTCTTATTAGTTTCTTTCTTTATTTTTTATTTTTTAATATAATAAAAACCACTCTTAGTAAATTTATTAATATCTTTAAATAGCCTTTTTCTTTTAGATTAATCTTAAAGAGGCCCCTCCTTCTTATAATTATAAAAAGGAATTATTACGTAGATAGCTTTATTATATTATTACTATTCCTTTTCTAATATCTATTTAATAGAAACAGCTAGTATAGCTTTAATAGCTATAGCTAAAATTAGATAACTATTAATTTTATTATTATCTATAGCAGAGCTAGAATTATTATTATTTAGTTAGATAATGCTAAAAATCTATTTATTTATATTAATAATAGCTTATTTCCTACTATATCTTTACTATATGATTTTTTTTTACTTATACTAAGTCTATTAGTGAATATTATAGATCTTATATTCTATATCTTATAATATAAAAAGTAATTCTCTATTTTAAGTGATTATATATTTATTCTTTACTTTATTATATTCATTAATAGTAATTTATAATTCCAGATCTTGTCTAATTAAAGTTTTAGTCTTAATATTAAATTCCTCTTCACAAAGTACGAGGCCCACTTCCAGCATCACAGATGAGTTAACCTCATTGACTTCTACACCAGCATCAAC
>JAXQGY010000074.1:0-13453 GCA_037040535.1 Talaromyces sp. P118-02
CGCTTTTTTTTATTCCGGGGGGGGGGGGGGGGGGGGGGGGGGGGGGTCCGCTTCGCCGTTCGTAAAACATACCAGAATATTACTGTTTCGGCTTCTTGTTGGTGGTGATTAGTGGTTACCGTACGAGACGAGTGGATCGATTTGCAGGTGATCATAATACGATACCGTACAGAGGTGTGGCTGGTTATTTGAGTTTGCAACGCTCGAGGCTGAGGGAGTGTTTTAGTTTCGGTCTTACGGAGCTGAATTAGTGGATAATAATGTCTATGTTTATCAATGGCCGTAACTACGTATTTCACCAGCCTCGCTTATGCAGATAGGTTTTGGTTTGTAGGGGAAGCGGTTGACTAAATCCTGCCTAACCCTAACCCTAGCCCTAATTCCTTCTACGTGCTGCGGGATACGTACTGATATGAACGAGCACAATTTATCTATGTATAGAAAGATGACATTAAATCGAATTTCGTATTTTGATATTTTCTTGCAGCTTATTCATGAAATAACCTTGCATGTGAGCTGACCCCAGGCAGTATAGAGCATGTTCACCGGGACTGGGTCTCCATATGTACCTTACATCACCTACTATTCGCGACAATGGAGTGGAGCTTGTCGGTACATGAGGCGGTCGTTGACCGACACAGCATGCATACAGAGATTTTTAGAACAAAGACTTTGACCGCGGTACGGTGCCCAAATAGGAAATTGTGAGGTACATACAGAGTCGGGCAAACACTGGACCAGGGTCAGGATGGGGCAGCTATCAAGCGGGGAGTAACTATTGGGTAGTCTCAAGAAGTGCCCGGTTAGACAGAACCGTGCAGGATTTATCACCTGCGGCGGTGTTGAAATTTTTTACATGGGTGGCCCTTGGAGATGGCTCCCAAGAGAAGCGGAGAGAAGCCTGGGCTGTAGTTTATATGTGGAGGATCTCCCTCTGCTTTTTTTCTCCTCCTCCTCTTCCTCATAAAGAACATCTTTTCAAATAACCCTAGTCATTAGGCTTGAGGTTATGTCTGCTTTTATGAATCATCACTAGAAAACAAAGCAATAGCTTGTTATCAACGCTGCCTCGGAATGTTTTCCTAAACTAAAACCGGTCGTCGAATTTGTGAGGCTTCTTATTAGGAACAGAATACCTCGCACACACTCGACTCGAGAGTAATGACACGAATGCAACAACCTTGCGAAAGTTCATTTATTCTTGGCTATTTCCAGCAGATGCAGCAGATTGGAAAAGAGATAGCAGGAAATGCAACACCAAGAGTCCTAGGTATCCACGATATACCCTGGGAGGAGATGGGGTCCGGATCCGAAATCAATCACAGGCAGTTCGTTTCCTTCAGGGCATTCTGGAGACCGAGTTTCAGGGTTTATCAAAGGATGTCCTAGATCTTGATGGCTTCTACAATGCCATGGGGTCCGTTTGTCGTCTTGGAAATTACTCTGGCTCCCACATGGTTTTGTGTTTCCTTTAGCATCATGCAAGCAAGTGAAACTTCCATTTCCGAAATGCAGTTCTCAGGTTAGCTGTCAAAAATGTGAAATTGATGCGTGGAGAGCAAACCAGCAGGTTTTGCATCAAAACCGTATAGTCCTCACTGGCCCCGAAAAGTTCTGTGGTGCGCTTGAACGATTTGATACATGGTACAAATCTATCCACGCAACGCTCACCATCGACTGCGTTGCAATGAGTAAAAAAAACTCGATTCTACTATGTCTTCCAGAAGCTGGAAAGTCCCGTTCAGGCTGGGTTGCCTCTTGTATCACGACCGATCCTCTGCCGAAACAGGATAATGGCAGCGACTGATGGTCCTTTTGTTTCAGTGGCTTGACAGCCTCATATTTGTGAAAAGGTGAGTCCAGCTTTTTTGTACTATTTCTTCCTATGTGGACTCCATTACGTCTACTCAATGACGTATACGAGCTAACAGTTTAACCCGACAGTTGATATCATGGCTGCTCCCCAATATCAAGAAGAAGCAATCAAATTTCCTGGTCACCTAACTTGATCAGATTAGAAAATGTATGACTTAACCAGTCAAGCCAAATGATATCTGCTAATGGTTTAATAGTGCTATTCGGTGCCAGTTGCCCATCACCCTGGATATGCCAACATTACGGCTGACAGGCATGACCTTTCTCAGCACCCTGTCGATGGCAGTGTCATAGATCAAATTCCCACCCTGGAGAAGCCTACCGACTCAGAACGAGGAGAAGTGAATTGGCCCGGAATGTTCGTGACATTCCTCCAATTCCTACAAGAGTTTTCTGATAGCCCAGAAGAAAAAAAATGATGAAAATAACGACGCTTGCCCATGGGCCAGCAAGTCTATTATCGGGAAACCCCTCTCCCTTCGGTGAAGGCCTCTCCCATCGCCGTGGAATCCTTTGCTTCTGAAAAGGACAGCTCGTATCGCTGCTCGAACCAAAAATACTCCCTCCAGTACTCCAAGAAATAATCCCAGCATCGCAAACATCTGTCAGTGAACAGATACTACCGGCTTTGAATGGTAGGCTAGAGATACGCGACGTCTTTTCCTGCTGATTCGACAAGTCATCGCGCTGTCACTCAAACTACGACAATGCTGCGCTTATTCGTCAGGCTGGAAGAAAGAAGAAGTTCGTTAGGCAAATGAATAAGTTGCCTAACCAAAGAAAAGGATGCCGACTCCTAGTTTGATCTGAATCTTTATGCTCCTGCAATTCCTTGTCATGCTCAGTCTCTTTTTGAGAAAAAGCTGGGATTCTGGAGAGGCATGTCTTCTGGCTGTGGATGATCCACACTCAGACACATAGAAATCTTTCGCGCCCTCGTACAGAGAAACCTTGCAAGTAACTTCGAGACAGAGGAGCTTCCAAATCTTCTTATATTTTCAGAAAGTCTTTGCCATACCAAATGGTAGCACTTCCTGGTTGAGATCGGGACTGCGAGTCCAGGTTCAACAACCGCCTTGCGGCTTCGCGGGCACATTGCCACTATTGACTTACCTGGCTTCTAGTTTTTGAAGCATGAGTTCCGTTTCTTGTTGGCTGAATAAGACAGAGAGAGAATATCTTTTGGTGCAGTGGTCAACAGGTTATGCGCGGAAAGTTCACCAAGGTCATATTTTCTTCCAACAACATCCCCCCCACATAACCAGAAGACCCATCTCCTGGACACTCAAATCCCGTGGTCGTCAGACAGAATGAAACTCGCAATTCTGGCCAAATACAATGATAGTCCGGCCTGGGATCAATTTGACCCCATCGCAATGTGCAACTGGACACATGATCAGCAGCTATTCTACTGCTTCACGCCTAGCCTGGCTAGAAAGCCTCAACCTGAAGTCTACCCTGCGCATGGCAGCAACTTTCTCCGCAGCCTTTCTGGGACTGGTTATGTGGATCTTCCAACCGTTCTGACAAAGTGAGAGTCATGTTTGATGTTGCCCACGTCCATCCACTCTCAATGACTGGGATGCGTCCATCTAATTATCGGCCCAATATCTGGAAGCTGCTTCGCTCTTTCTTCGCTATGCTGAAGTCTACCGAGTCTGTTGATGGCAATGACCACGAAGGCGATGGTCAATGTGGTGAGGGTGCGCTGTTGGGCATCGATAGTTCCCGTGTCAGATCTCTAGAGTGAAAGACCTCACCACCTTCGAGGAATTTTACTGTATCCCGCAAACTCTGAGATCCTTCGAGCATGTACGTTTTCCTTGTGCTTCTTTCTATTAACACTCTAACAGTATATATAGGGCTAAGCAAAACCTATCGTCCACGGTCAACCACGTATTCTGCCTTAGGGCCTGTGTTAGGAGATTACAATAAGAACTGTGTGTGTTTACTGGAGCAATCACGAAAGAGCGCAAGACATCACCCCAGCCATGTCGGATTCCACACAACCACGCGGGACGACAGAAAGGACACTTTGATAGATTCCAAGGCAAGTCTTGTCTATATCCCACAATATGAATATAACGACTAAGACAAGGCAAAGTACCCAAAGCTCGTCTTTGCATCAAAAAATCAAGGAAAAGCGAGATGATTACATGTACTCAAGCTTCAGCGGGGCTCGTCCTGCTCCACTGCTTCGGAGTCTCGTACAAAAGTCTCATTCAGACAAGCCTTTTATACAGTTAGACAGCATCCAGGTGTGAAACTGATGACGACCATTCCAAACATGTGTTTTGTATGTGTTTGGTCTTTTCCGCAATCGCCGAGACGACTCACCCACGACGACGGAGCTTGCGGAAAATAATACCAGTTATAGTTTAGGAACATGAAAATTCAACAAAAAACGGAACCTTTCTTCCGAAGTCCCAAGTCTGCACGTGTTTGTTGTACGTGAGTATTACGTATACTATGTTGGAAAAACCAACGCGGGAGTATGGAGTAAACCTAGTAAACAGGCTTCTCGAAAATCCACGGAACACGGCGCCAGCCAATCAAAAGCACAACCACGATAGGCGACATCCGCAAACCAAACACCCGATCAGTCGGTACCGGTTTTCGTGGTTGCCAGGGCCTAGTAAGCCTGGCTGTGGCAGTGAAAAGCGGCTGAAGTACCGACGGGCTGGGATTGACAATACGAGAAATACTTGAATAACTTGAATAACTTGAATACCGCTAGTATCGACGGCCGCCTTCTAGAAAAATCAGTCAAGCCACAACTGACTAAGCGCGGCACTATTGCATTTAGCATTTAGCAGTGGATTAAGTATCCGTATTGTAGTTACTGATCAAAGAAGGGAGAATAATACGAGTCATTCACTCACTCACTCACAAGTGGACACGTGAAGATTTATTGGGAATATTCTTTTTACCCTCATGCATTCTTACTAATACACTTCCTGGTACCTGATCTCCCAACCACTCTCTCTTCCTCCGACCGAAAAGTTTAAAAAAATTTTTTTTGTTGAGGCGAGGTTACATATAATTTTAAAATACAAATCGCAGTGTTCCACAGTTCCACAGATTCTCGCAGAGTGCGGAGACGGAGGATGAGCGAAGGAGTTTGGCCCTACGTGTACGGGACGGACTGGACGGGACGGGGTACGAGTACTCTGTAGATATTTAATTATTTATTAAATAGTAGATACATAATCAAGTACATATTTATCTACAGAATAAATAACATTATACGTAAATGTGTCAATTCATGAAGGATAGATATCTGCCGACAACCGAGTCAACCGACAAGGATCATTTCCGAGGATACCCATTAATACTAATGCTCCATTGCCCCGATCCACTAGTATCCTCTGGTCGCTGGTGAGTCACCGTCCAGAATTGGGAACGAAATTGATGACGCGCACAAGCCATGCAGAAATCCAAAATACTGCCCACGTTGCTGGGACTGTGGGCCTGTATTTTTCACAGAGTCAGGACTCAGGGCTGAAAAAGAGTTGTGGCGGTACCCATGTCAAGGCGCGGACTCGTTATGTAAAATACGGACGGACGAAAGATGATACTATCGTGACTCAACGACTTCTGTGGGGCGGAACGAATGACCAGAACGGGCAATGGGAGAAATCTTGACCGCCGATTTTGATTATTATTGTATTCTTATTGATCTTTCAGACTCAGAAATTAACTTTGGACTGTGCCCCCTTGGAGGTCCGGAACAATGAATGCCACTGCAGATAATAATTAATGATTCCTATATGATGGAACCCTGCTGTTAACCTCGCTCGTCTATCGTTTATTGGCTTCTCTCTACTCTATAGTTACATTGCATAAGCAGCAGCCACACCTCGCTCGAACAAAAGAAAAAAGAATCGCGTTTCAGCTGGCGTGTCGATGGGGGTGGATCGATGGAGCGGGCTAGCAGGCTAGCAGGCTAGTACGGAGTACGTTGTTGTGCAAGAAAGGGGATCAAACCTTGCAAGTACGTACTCTGTACTCTGTACTACGATTATTAATTATGAGAAGAATCAGGCAACCAGGAATACTCCCAAGACAAACACCACTGAACCACGGATACGCAGAATACGAAGAGTAAGGCTGAGTCCTTGCGTCATGACTTGGTTGCCGGTGGGCTGACGGTGGGGCGTGACCGTACCTGTAACGCCGTATTGTCAGGCACACGGGATGCGTTACCGAGTGGGAATATCTTAATTTATTATTTATTGCATATTTTTCCTGGCGCTTTTATAAATACCTGTCCCTCGCTCTCGGTCGACTCTCACACTACCTGCTCTACTCTACTCTACTCAACCAGTCTACTACCGCGGTACTACTCTATCTCGGCTCAGCTCTACGCAGCTCTACTCTTATATCATACTCTACTCTACCAAGTCACTCGACTACTCCTCAACTCACAACAACATGCCTTCCTACACTCACTCGTTCCCGCCGTGCCCGGGTCCTCCTCCCACCGGCCCTCTGCCTCCGACTCCGAAATAAACAACATGCACAAAACCAAACCTGTACGAACGACACGGACGGCAGCTGGCCTGCTTCACGACCCCTGAATATACACTGCATATTTACCTCGGTCTGCATTTTCGGTTCTTATTTCGGTTGTCTTTTCTTCTTCTCTTCTTCTCGGATATTATTCGACGCCGTTACAGCTTCATGAGGGGGATCTGCGACACCCGAGACATCGCACGGACAGCGCTTACATCACTCGCATTTGCAGCATATCACGTCGCAATCAAGATATATCGCTCATCCTCTCATCTCATGCAGAGTGATTGTTGTCCATGGTGGGCGCGCAATCATTCCCGGCGATCGGGCCTGGCCAATGACAACCACGCAACTAAATCGCGCGAGCCATTAATCCCTGCTATATTATTACATGCTACTGTATGTGATTACATGGCAGTGCATGGCTGGTAGCCCACGATCCAAACGATGCAGTGACGCACACCCCCCACGTGCTTCTTCTTGTTTTACTTTTATCCCCCGATCAGCCCGGCCTCACTTTACTTTCTCGAGGTTGAAAACACGGGAACACACGCATGTTTGGCGTTTTTCTTGTTTTTCTTGTCTTTTTTTTTTTCATTTTTATTTTTATTTTCGATTCTTCCGAATACCCGGTCGGTGAAGGGTTCTCCCGACTTTTGTTGTTTCTTTAGCTATGCATTAATGTAATACCACCTTTTTTACTATCAAGTCAGATGATAACCTTACGTACATTACTCGCATCCCAATTTAGATCGTAGATAGTACCTGTTTAGTCCCGTCCGAGCCTCAACAACTACTACTAGTGCCGCCATGCCATGTGTGTAAGACCTAGTCGACCAGACCAGTCAACCCAACACCGGTTGACCACTCGGCTGGGCACGTAAACGATACTTGGTAACGGACCCTCTCGTGCTGGGTCTTGGCTCGTTTCACTTGCCCTGGCACAATACAATGCACACCCCTGGCAGCCCGCATGGCTCAGCTGCGCTTTGATGTCGGGCTGAGACTCCGAGGCCTCGCCTGGCAGTCTAGTCTACTGAGTCTAGTCTCACTGGATGCACGGATAGTAGGAAACTAGTCTGCTAACTATAATCAACGAGCGCTGGCTAGTAGGGCTGACCATGGCCACGGGACCTGCTCCATGAATCAGCCTTCAGGCCTACAGGCTCCAACTACTTGCCCACCGCCAACAACGCGAGAATATCCTCCGTATGGGTATAGGGGATGCGTATACGCAGGCTAGCGGTCCGACACGGGCCGTTTCACCTGGCCAAAGTCAAACAGCATGCGAATCCGCCGTGATTTGTACGGACAAACAAGATATCTTCCGAGGTCATCTGACTGCGGGCCGTTTTGTGATAGATCGATCATGATTCCTAGTTTGATGCTGACGCGCTTAATATGCAGGATGCATTCGTGCATGCATGTGCATGGTGTATTTTACACGAAACTTGCGTGCACTCGATCTATCTATCGAATAATCGGAGCGACTTGTACTCGCTAATAACATCGTGTTCTTAACTGGAAGTGTCATGTGAGTCGGCGTCGTCATGACCTGCCGCCGCAACGGCCGCGCTAAACCACGTTAGTAAGGGGTGACTGCCGTAAGCAGACCACGTGACATCCCGGCCGACTTTCCCTCCGCCAGGAACAAGGAACAAGGAACAAGGAACAAGGAACGTCTATACGATCAGATCAAGCCAGACCAACAATACATGTAATGGTGCTGGAACTTCACGTCTGGGGCCCCGCCTTTGCCCTCCCCTCGATCGACGCCCAGTGCCTCGCGGCCATTGCGTACCTGACCAAGGCCGTGCCGCGCGCGGAATGGGTGCTTGTTGCGTCCAGTGACCCTAGCGTGTCTCCAACAAGTATGCTCTTCGAAGCTATTTTTCTTTTTCTTTTGGTGCGGATCTGACAGTAACAGATGAATTGCCTGCGTTGAGAAATGGCTCGACATGGGTGTCGAAATTCCGCAATATCGTCGACTACGTCCGCCAGGTTTCCGACGGCGCCTGGGTCCTCAATGCGCAATTGACCGGGTTGGCTGAAGCAGACACCACAGCGTGAGTTTCCTCCTACACTTATTTGACAGCACCAAAGCTAATTGTTCAGCTTCTCCGCATTTACCGAATCCAACGGCCAACTCCTCATCGACCTCTTCCTCTACGTCTCGAGCCAGAACTACTATGCTGCCACCTCCCCGGCCTACGGCGCCATCCTGACCTGGCCGAACCAATGGATCCTGCCGCCGAAACTGCGCACCGCCGCAAAACATCGCACTGCACATCTGGGACTCTCGTCACTCGATCTCGAAGCCGGCGAAGAAGAGCGCGCGCGCGAGCGGTCTGCCGCCGTGGCCGCGGGCCAAATCCCCAAGAACCTGATTGCGCGCCCGCGGGAAACGGTATCGACGCTGCTCGGCAAGACAGCCCAAAACAGTCGGTTTCGGCTGGAGGGGCTGACGGCGGATTTGTTTGAGCCGCTGGAGCAGCTGCTCGGCGGCAAAGCGTATTTGCTTTCGGATCAACACATGTCGGCGCTGGATGCTTTCGTTGTTGGGTATTTGTCGCTGGGCATGGTGCAGGGACTGCCAGCTCCATGGTTCAGCGAGGCGCTGCAGACGAAAGCACCGCGGCTAGCAAAATATGTTGCCCGCGTGCGGGACGACTGTTTCGGCGTGGTCCATGTTGCCGATGCTTTTGCCGACGTGCCGAGTCGGTCGTCGAAGCTGCCGTGGAGACAGCCAGAGAGGGTCAATGCAGGCAAGATCGGGCGCACGCTGCTCAACACGCTTGCCGACGCGACGCCGATTCTCAGTGACATGCGAGCCAACGATCGTCTTCGACAGAGCGTGCAGGGTCTGGGCGACGACGAGGTGAGTCCGCTGGAAGCAGAGATGATAAAGGAGACGGTCGCTGCAAAGCAAAAGGACATGTATCTGTCCATCGCCTCGGTCGCGGCAGGCGTCACGGCGATGGTTGGGTATATGTTCTACCACGGGCTCATTTCTGTCGCAAAGGAAGAGGAGCATATCGACGAGGACGAGGTCGAAGAACCCAAGGAGGGACTCAAAGAGGCTGGGCCGGGGTCGGCGCAGAGCATCCTGCAAGCTCTTTTATAGTCCGAGCACCCGCATCCTGTGATGCGCCATTCTTTTGTTTTTCTTGTGTATGTCTGGCATCTAGCAGTGGCGTTGTATGTATATTATTAGATCAAATAATAAAATGTACGATATAGACTCAACCAACCAATCACAGCCCCCAAACAAAGTGCTAACAGAGTGCTAACAGAGTGCTGACTCATCCGCCCCAATCAGGAATAGTACGCGCAAGGGTCTGCAGCAGCCAATCACAGGCAGCAAAAATCGCCATGTCATCGTCCGCAAGGTCCTCGTTCTTGGTTCAGCGTTTGCTGTCTCCCAAGGTCCCCGCGGCCCCTCACCTCGTGCGCTGAGTTTTACGACATGAAATCATTTGGTCGTCTTCGCCTGGCTGCGCGGCGGATTTCGTTTCCATTCTGCTTATAAGAGTCTCTCGTCTGTGTGTGTTGAACGGCAAAGGATTATATCGAAAAATGGCAGACGCGTGCGACTCTGGAAACGGCTTCGACGGCCGCATCGGCCTGCGCATCTCGTCCATCTTTGTCATTCTCGTAGGCTCGCTGTTTGGCGCCGTCTTCCCCGTCTATGCAAGACGCATTGGAAGCAACGGACTGCCAGGATGGATGTTTTTTGTGGCCAAGTACTTTGGCTCGGGAGTCATCATCGCGACTGCTTTTATTCACCTGCTGGGTCCTGCCGAAGAGGCCCTTACGAACCCATGTCTGACCGGCCCTATTACCGAGTACAGCTGGGTCGAGGGCATTGTGTTGATGACTATTATCGTCATGTTTTTTGTTGAGCTCATGGTCATGCGCTACTCCTTTGGCGACGGCCACGGCCACTCGCACGACCATTCCCACGACGACCACTCTCACCAGTCTTCGCACTTGTCTCAGTCTCACGAAGAGGAGATGAAGCAAGTAGTGCCCAACGACACCAACGGCCATATCCCTGGAAACGACCATCTCAGCCACTCGAGAGATCACCCGGACCTCGAGTCTGCCAAAGAAGACGCCATGTCGTCCGAGGAGTACTCGGCGCAGTTGACTGCCGTCTTCATCCTCGAATTCGGCATCATCTTCCACTCTGTGTTTGTCGGCCTGACCCTCGCCGTCGCCGGCAGCGACTTCACCACGCTGTACGTCGTACTGGTCTTCCACCAAACCTTTGAAGGCCTAGGTCTGGGATCACGCCTGGCCACGCTTCCCTGGCCCGAGTCCAAGCGTCTAACCCCTTACTTGCTCGGCTTCGCATATGCGCTGTCCACCCCGATTGCCATCGCCATTGGCCTGGGCGTGCGCCAGTCGTACCCGCCCGAGGGCCGCACCACGCTGATTGTCAATGGCGTGTTTGACTCTATTTCGGCGGGCATCCTCATCTACACCGCTCTCGTCGAGCTGATGGCGCACGAGTTTATGTTTAGCTCGTCGATGCGCCGCGCCCCCTTGCGCACGGTGCTGTGGGCGTTCTTTCTGATTTGTCTCGGTGCGGCTTTGATGGCGCTGCTGGGGAAGTGGGCTTAGCATTTTTTTTACGTATTGTGATGTTTTTCTTTTATGCTCTGCTGCATGGACGGTGCATTCGGTAACGATGATGACGGTAAACTGGGCATCATATATGGCGTTTTACATGTGGAGTTTTATGAGGATTGCTTTGTTGATCGGGTAAATAGCTAGATATAGAGATTAGTTATGAATATTTCTTGCTTTTTACGAGTGTTATAGGCTGTACATATGTAGTAATGATTGTCCAATCACATCGAGTAGCATCATCTAACACTGAAACAAGATTAGCTCAAAAATGCAATAGCTCATTATGCATGGTATAGGTCTAATTCAACGGTCTTATCTAATCTGTCTTCAATCTGGCCCCTATCTCCCTCTCCATATCTATCGAGTCTCGATGTATCCAATAAAAACCCACACTGCTGAACGTGCTCCTGTGAAAAAGCCCGATTCGCCAGAGATATGAACGCGAACGCTCGTAGAAAAGTTCTGGAAGGATTCTAGACAACTACGTACATCAACTCGATTTACGCTTTCTGTCTCTCTTTGTTTTGTAAATGTCATTGGACAAGGGCTATTCTAAGTTCTACGTAGTTGATAAGTAGACTAAAAACTTAAAATTAAGAAAAAATCAAAGCACAAACAGTTCTCCTAGAAATGTCTGGAATAAGCTTTCTGCGAACCCCCAAGGATCCTCCTTGACTCAGTTTGTCCGTCTGACCTTGCCCGAACGCGGCAAGCGCTGGTCGTGTTGCGTTGCAGCTGGTTACGTAGTAACAGGAACGAACAAAGAAATTGAATATTTTTTTCCCCTTGCCTTTACTTTTCACTGCCGAGGCTGGCTGACACGCTCAATATTTTAATCATATTGAGTAACTTCAAGTCTCGACATGTTAGACCCCGTCACCGACGACGACGGCATTAAGCCCCATGTTTCTTCCCCGCAAACCAACAGCGACAATGAAAAACCCCGTGTCGTGTCCTCCTCTTCGCCCGAGGAAGAAGAAGAAGAAGAAGAAGTACTCGATGGGCCGTCGGCGCTGGTGAGCAGGTCGCGCCAGAGTCTGTCGGATTTTTTTACTATTGTATGTTCTTCACCTCCTTGCTATTAGATGTTCGCAAGAGTGCTTGCTGACGAGGGCAGTTTGCGTCGGGGTTCGCGTTGGTTTCGGATGGATATCAGAATAACCTAATGTAACCAATCTCAATACCAATTGATTAATTGGTAGATATTGACAGACGACAGGACAATGGCAAACGTCCTGCTCAAAAAAGAGTATCCGGAGCAATACACCTCGACCGTGAGCACGCGCGTGTCTAATGCGCTGTTGGTCGGCGAGGTGATTGGGCAGGTCGTCATTGGGTGTGTTTCCCCCTCTTCTTCTTCTTCTTCTTCTTCTTCTTCTTCTTCTTCTTCTTCTTCTTCATCTTTTGTTGCATACTAACCTTTCAGGCTGACCTGTGACTACCTCGGCCGGAAATGGGCGATTGTCGCGACCACGCTGATGATTGTTGTTGGCGGGATCCTGGCCACTGCTTCAAATGGGTATACCATCGATGGCATGTTTTGGATGATGACTGTTGCGCGAGGGATCATTGGATTCGGTTCGTCCCTTTTTCTTTCTTCTTCTTTAATTCAAATCTTGCTGATAGTCAAGGCACCGGCGGCGAATATCCCGCATCCTCCATCTCCGCCTCCGAAGCCGCCAACGAGCGCTCCCTAAAAAGCCGCGGGCCGACATTCATCTTAGTGACGAACCTACCACTAAGCTTCGGCGGCCCCTTCGCTGTCATTGTCTTTCTGATTGTCTACTCGGCCTGTCAGCAGAGCCATCTGAGCACCGTGTGGCGCGTGTGTTTCGGTATTGGCTGTATCTGGCCGCTGGCGGTGTTTTACTTTCGAATTCGCATGTTGAATTCTGTGCTGTATCGGCGCGGCGCGATCAAAAAGGGTGTGCCGTATGGGTTGGTGCTGAGGTATTATTGGAAGACGCTGCTGGGGACTTGCGGGGCGTGGTTTTTATATGGTGCGTTACTTACCTATACCTGGATTTGACTGTTCTTACAACTAATGAGGTCAGACTTTGTCACGTTCCCCAATGGAGTCTTCTCCGGCAGCATTATTGCCTCCGTCGTCAAGGACAGCTCCATTCAAAAGACCGCCGAATGGCAGCTCCTACTCGGCGCCTGCCAGCTTCCCGGTGTGTTTATCGGTGCATGGCTATGCGACCGCCTGGGCCGGAAACAGACCATGATGCTCGGGTTTTCGGGCTATCTTATCTTTGGTTTGATTATCGGATGTGCGTACGACAAGATAACCAGCATTGTTCCCCTGTTTGTGGTGTTTTATGGCCTGATGCAGAGTTCCGGAAACTTGGGACCGGGGGATATGCTCGGACTGCTGTCTTCGGAATCTTATGCGACTGCTGTGCGAGGGCAGTGCTATGGAATCTCC
>JAXQGY010000075.1:0-14638 GCA_037040535.1 Talaromyces sp. P118-02
CGAAGATCGTGGTTAAATCATTCTATACACGTTTAAGCTTAACCCCATACCCTGTTGAAGGACTTGGTCGCTTCATTTTATGGGGTGATTGCTATATGTGCCTCCGAGTTATCATCCAGAAGTCTATTATATTTTCTTTAAATTTAATCTGTTAGGTATCGCACGTTAAACATTTAGGGTTGGTGTTCTTGAGAATAAAATAAGTGGAGAAATATAAAATGAAGAGAGGTCAACTAGTGAAAATATTACATTTAAATTTTAATAAACAAAATCATCCTAGTAAAAGCACAAGGTATATTCTTAGAACCTTAACTGAACACTCATTCTCTCATTGTTGGTTACTTGGTTAGGCCAATAAAACAGGGGGTAGCCCAATGAGCATTTATACGATCACGTCGCACGGCTAAGAGTCAAAGACAGTACACATAATATGATTCATTGAAATAAAGAAACCAAATATCACTGTTCAAAAAGATCCTAACCTTCAAATCCATATAAAACGCCGCTGCTACTCAATTGTTGTGTAGGCCATAAGAATGAGATACTTGAATGCTTGGCTGTTCCAATTTCTCAACTCGTAAGTATCACTAAATACGTTCAACCCGTTCGAGGAAACGCAATCAACAGGAAGAGAAAGTGCCGCTTTTGCGGCCATATGCTGCATTTAGCCCCCTAGCTGATACTCTAATGATGATACAACTGTCCCTCTTTCGATTCCACTTCGCCCTTATCAAGTGACTTGATTTTGTAAGAGAGCCTCCCTGTTAAGCCGGGTCCCGAGGTCTAAATCCTTCGTGGGGGCAACCCGATTGTTCTATAATGTGTCTGGTTGTGAAACAAGATATGTAATAATTTGGTGTGGCTAGGCTTATTTTAAGGGTCGCCCATTCCCTCGCAGATTATCCTGCAGTTGAGCCTATGTAGCCCCGCCATATAAACCCCACAGATTCAGCCCAATTGCCCCAGACGGCCCGTTTACGAGTGCTTGGTCTTGCAGTCACTGCGGCGCCTTTCGACGCCGGAATCGTATATTAAACAAAGCAGAGAGTTCCTATCCAGTCAACCAAATTTATTCTCGTTATAATCAGCTGAAATCATTATGTGTATTCCGCTAAATTACTATTGTACGGGGCCATAATCTCGGAACAGCCAGAACGCTCAATTATGAACAGGATCTAGTAAATCCAGCACCTCTGATACGAGGATCAAGTGCGGGGTTCTGGTTGGTACTGCAGTTAACGTCTGGCCCAGGGAGGAATTTCTTCATAGTCTAAAGAGATTAGATTCAGAGGAAGTTCTTCGAAAGATGACACGGCCATGTCCAGGAACATGTTCTTGGATAGTTGAGATGAAGGAGTTCCAAGAATGGCGTGACCGCAGCGAGAACCGACTGCTATGGATTTCCGGAATCCCTGGAGCTGGCAAAACTACCACCATGAGATTTCTCGTCGAACATCTGCGACGTTGGCTACAAAGGAAGCAGAAAAATACAGAGTCTATTGTGGTATTCTTTTTCTGCGATTCGAAAGATTGGCTACGGAACACGCAGGGCCAGTTGCTCAGTTCCCTTCTCTATCACATTTTCTCCCAAGCCAAGCATCTATTTAGATATTTGAATGATTCGGATCTTCAAAACTATATATCTAATGTCCAAGAGGATCCCGGTGCTTTCACAAAAGACGGAGTGGATTTTTTATGGAGATGTCTCCGATCGATTCTTCAGCGCAGCACGGATGTCACGTTTTGGCCCTTCCTTGATGCGGTGGATGAGTTCATGATGGAATCAAGGACCAATTTTTTTCATCAAATAGGTCAGATAATCGATCAAGATTTAGGTCGAAAAATCAAGCTTGTGATATCAGATCGCAGCCAGCCATCATCTCACAGCATCAGGCAGAATCGAGTTCACATCGAGATGCATAACCAGACAGCAATCGCTAAAGATGTTCGACATTACATTACAACTCAATTAGAAGATTTTTGTTCAAACGGAGTCATCCCCTGGCAGTTCCAGACAGAGATCGAAGACAAATTGGTCGAAGTATCGGAAGGAAACTTCCTTCAATCGTCGCTAGCCTGGTCGCATTTCCACTCTGGTGTGTCTTACTGTGTCTCGAAGGGTCATCGAAACAAAAATCGAAGGGCTCCGAAGTATATCAAAGGAGGCTGCAGCCTACTGCTGTGCTCTTCTAGACCGCATTCCTGAAGACTTCCACGAGGTTGCGAAGATGGGTTTCACTTGGGTTTTAGGATCTAGAAAGCCACTAAATGTGGTTGAGCTTCAACACGCTGTTGCAATAAGCACAGGCCAAAGCTCCTGTTTTGACCTTGTGGATTTACTTGGCTTCAACTTTGCAACACAGTTTGGTGAAATATTTGGCTATCTTCTGCGCATAGATGCAGATCAACACGTCAGGTTCTCACACGTCACTATCAAAGAGCTGCTTACTTCGTCAGACAACAAGTTGTCGAAGCAAAATTCTGCTATCCTATCCAAATTTGCTATCCGAGAAGACCAAATAGACGCTGAACTCGCAAAGCGATGCATTATTATGCTCAGCTTTCGTGATTTTGTACGGCTACGAGATATTGCCGGAGAAGCACTATCTGACCGTATGAAAAAATTTTTCATGACTGCCTTGAAATCCGGCGATGACTTAATGTCTCTCAACTTCAGGAAGTATGACGATAATTTTGAAGATCAAGCACTAGCACACGCAAAAGAAGTGCTAGGTCAAACGGAACTGGATCAACGCACTCACTCGTTGTTTTCCTATTGTGTGTCGTACTGGAACTATCGTTGCTCCCAAGCAGCATCTGATCCCAAAGTTATTGAATCTTTAACACATTTTGCACAGATCCGGCAGTCACATTTCTTCTACTTAGTAGCATTACTTCTCGGCATGGCAAAATATCACCGCGGAAGATTCTGGGATGATATCGACCAGTTTTCACGGCCGCCTGCTTTACACTTTATTCTCCGTGTTGGGGATCATGCCGCTGTTGTCGAGAATCTTATTCGCCATGGCGAGAATATTAATGGATTAGACAGTCATGGGTGGACACCTGTTATGTGGGCTGCGGTAGAGGAAAGAAAGGACTGCCTGGAGACGCTTTTGTCCTACGAGGAAATTAACTTGGGAAGCACCGGAAAATGCAAGGATAACCCTGTCCATCTTGCATGTAAGGTTGGAGTCAATTTTAATACTCTTCAAAGACTTTTAGACGACCCGAGGGTTGATATCAACGCTATTGGGATTGATGGTTGGACCGTGCTGCAATGGTGTCTATCTAGAGAAGCACTCCAGCCGATTGTTAACTATCTGCTTCAAAGAAAAACCCTAGATCTAGAAATGCCCAATATCGGCGGTATGACGGCTCTTGAGTAGGTTTTCCATGACGGTTTATTTGAGAGAACTGCCTTGAAGATGGTGGCAAGATGGGATATTCCTCTAAATTGGTTCATAAAACCCCCAAGAGACCGAAAAAATCTATCAGCAACCTTTATGTGGCTTGGGCTATAGGTGAATCTAAACCGGTGTCATACATTTATCGAGCGAGTTAACTACAATGGTATTCAATGGAGGAGCTGATTCTCAACACGGATCCATCACAGGCTCTTGCGGTACACTGCGATAATCTACACCTCCTGGAGCGGTATGCCTACCACGGAATGGAAAGCAGACTACCACAAATTTTGGAACTTCTCCCACGCAATGTATTTTCGAAACAGGAGAATCGAGGAATCAAGTTATTGATCCTCTGTGCACAGCAGGACTGGTAGGGTATTGTAAACCAGCTTCTTGATAAATACAAACTCAATGGCCTCGCTGTCGATCAGAATGGCCGAACTCTTGCGCACTGGGCTAGCGATTTTCATTGGGATAACATTCCGTCAATCGTTCATGGGAAGTCAAGAGCCTGGCTAGACAGCAGTAGCCATGACGGGTTAACCGCACTGCATGTTGCTGCCGAGAATTGCAACCAAGTGGCATGCGAATGTCTTTTGCGAGCTGGGGCTAGCTATCTTCTCCAGGATAAATCCGGAAGACTACCGATTTACATTGCTGCTGAACATGGACACCGATTAACCATCTATCTTCTGCTTGAATGTCCTATCCGTGACTACAGAAGGGATCACCAAGGAAGAAGCCTTTTACATTTCTTGGTAATGTGGCACTCAGATACGTTTATTCGACGGTGTTTAGGCTCTCTACGAGACAAAATAGATATTAGAGACAGGCTCGGCTGCTCCCCGCTACACTACGCCTGCATCTTCGGAAACAGCCCAGCTATCGGTGTTCTACTCGAAATTAGAGCAAATCCAAATCTACGTAACCATTCCAAATCGACACCGCTCCACTTCGCTGCACCATCCGGCTCTTGGAAATGCGTCGAGCTTTTGGTCGGAGCCGGGGCTGATATTAATGCATTGAATCGCTTTGATCGTAGTCCGCTGCATTTGGCCCTCTCAAGCGAGAATCCACAACTAGTGGAATACATTTTAAAAGTCATTCCGTCAGACTTTACGTCGCTTCGGCGGCAAATTCGTGACGTGGATTCCTTTGGTCAAACGGTGCTTCACCACATGGCTCGCTGGCAGTCTCCGGGTTCTCCAGTATCTGGAACAAGTGTGGAAGAAGGTCCAGAAAGTGAAGATGAGGATGATGCCCTTTTGACTACACAAGCCAGCGCGCCGAGACTAGAGAAATACATCCACGCACTGGAAGCTCTAGGCGTTGATATTAACGCCCGTGATGTCTACGGAAATACCCCACTACATGTCGCAGTCAACTCTGGTAATACGGTCACTGCTAAGGCTATTATGGGCTCAGCCAAGGTTAAACTGTCTGCACAGAACCACAAAGGGATCACACCACTAGACATGGCCGTGACGTATGGTCACCACCAGATTGCCTCTGCTATTCTGGAACTCAATGGCGAGCATTCGGAAGCCTGGTGGACAAAATTGATGCCACTATATTCCCCATGGCAAGAAGATTTGGACGAGGATGAGTCGAAGCTAGAGATGGCGTTGCTGTCAAAGGGGGATATTCCGCAAAATGAAGCAGTAACCTAAGTAGGTTATTGCTAAAGCAGTAAGCAAGGGCAGAGAATAATGGCGGAAGTCAGTATCTAAGCTATGCTTCTGAGGAATCGGCCCATCAGTACTTAGGTTCCTCAAGTGCCGCTATTCATGTATGATAAGAGACAGAAGGGTATCCAACCAGTTAGGCCTAAAACAAGCAGAGCACGTTGGTCTTTGTGATTGAATAGTGAGATTCGACAACTATAATAGCAAAATTTTAATTTTGTATTTAATTATAAATATTAGTGGTAACGCGGTAGCGTAATTTTATCAAGTATGAAATGCAAAGCTTTGGCTCTATCGAAAGTCGCCATGCACCACCTGCTCAATTGGGTTGCTCATGTCAACATCCAAACCTGAGAACAATTTGGTCAACTATCCTGACACAGTCCAGGATGTAGATTACCAGGTCCATTTCCCTCTTCTAGTCTTTTTTTTTAAAAAAAAATAAAGGGGCCGCTGGTCTGGCCTATATCACCTTTATTTTCCTCCTCCCTTCCCCAGAGCCGATACATTTTTTACACCTTACTTTTACTTGCCTCCTGTTGGCGTTTCTTCTCCGCAAACCGAAGACGCCGCTCTTCTCTCCATTTTGGACCAAATTGAGTTACCACGTAGAGCATCGGGCTCAATACGATGACCACCAATCCCACGATGGTGAAGGACCAACCGGAGCCGATGCCATTGATCATGGGATTGATCATGGCGGAGCCTCCAGCTCCCATCAGACAACGTGTCAGGTTGTTAGCAGCCGATGCAGTCGATGGCGATTGCGGGTAGAGATCGACGAGCAAAATATTCATGCTGTTATAGCATGCTGTCATGGTCAAGGCCATGACGAAGGTCAGAATCAGCGGCCCTGAGATATGCGTGTGCTTTTCGATCGTCCACCCATACCCAATCATCACTATGCAGCCGACATAAACCAACGGCCACACAATGGCGAGCCGTGCGTGTTCGATGGGGAATTTGGCCAGATCGTCTCCTTTCTTTTTATCGACAGTGTGACCGTTGGCCAGCGCCACCCGACGATAGTTCCAATCAAGGAGCTTGCCATTGGCAAAAATGGATACTGCTGCACCGAGTCCGAATGGGCTAATTAAACCAACGATGTCAGTCTCATCTTGGTAGCAATTAGAAAGGAAGAAAAAGAGGAAATCCACTTACACATAGCACAGGCCGACTTGAAGCGTATCTAGTCCGTACACGACAGTAAACTGCGTTGCTAAACTGGCCGTCACTGTGTACCATGACGCATAGATGATAGCGTTGTAGAAAAGAATGACCGACACGTCTTTTTCGACAATGATCAAAAGCGTCTTCAGCGGGTTGGGCCATCGTAGGGTGCGTTTTTGAGCCAGATCCCGAGATGCTGATTTCCTCTCGTCGCGTAATCTAGGATCAGCTTTCTCTTGTCTTCGACGCACCCACTCCCCAAGGATAGATCGACTCCACCATGCTATAGGAGGTAGGGAACCGTTGCCGACTACCTTGCGAGCTGTCTCAGGGAAGGCCACTGCCAGTACGATAATGTAAACGCCACCGAACTGGGTAAGATGTTAGTCTCATTGAACGTTTCTTCTCCGGCAGAACAGAAAAATTCTCTTACTATTACGAGAAACCTAAGTCTAACTGTTAGCGAAGGGGAATAAACGCAGGCGCAGGTTAAGCTAGGTTGTTATACGCACCAGAAGATCGCCCTCCAGCCCTGGTACTGGGCTAGTAACCCACCGATAATAGGACCTTGGCCAAGTTAATTGGGCATACATCGTAACTAAAATAGACGATACTAACCAACCGCGGGTCCTAGCTGCCGAGAAGGTTAGGAGCCCGACCATGTTACGAGGGCGACATGCGACATGCGACTTACCATGATACCACTCTGTGCCATCCCCATGTACTTTCCTCGCTCGGCAGTTGTTGAAATGTCTGCTACAACTCCGCTGTTCAGAGAATAAAGACCCCCACTACCAGCACTCTAGAAATTGTGTTAATGCAAGGAAGGGAAAGGGCCCTATGACTATAGTGTGAACTTACTTGGAGACATCGAAGGATAAATAGGGCCGGGTAGGATGTCTGTAATGCTAAGCCAATGTTTGCTGCGATGTAGACGATGAAGGCTGTCAAGTACGCAGGTCGACGGCCCATCATATCGGCCAAGTCTCCATATACCGAAGGCGCGAGACCCTGGAAGATCATGAATGCCGTTATCGTCAAATTGATCAGAGTCCATGAGACATTTAAGTCCTTGGAAAGTATTGGAATGGCAGGCAAGTATGTGTTGGCTGATAGAGGGGAGAAAAAGCCGCCCAATCCGGACATCAGCACAATGAAATTCTTTTGCCCCCGCGTAAACACTGAGTATACATCTTCATTCTCAGGCTTCGGGGGCTCATTTGGCCACTGTTGACCTTTATCTGTCTCTTTTGGATCATTGGGCGAGGGAGAATCCAGTAAAGCCTCCGGTTTAACATTGTCTCCGTTCATTTCTTCCTCCGGCCGATTTAGAGTACCCTTCTCAGAAGACATGGCGAACAGTACGATGCTATGTGCTTGACCAAACTTCTACCAATTATTACTGGGGGCTCTATGCAGCGCATATGAAAAAAGAAAAAGGCTTGGCTGAGGCACGACCTTGTTATTATTAGTCTTTGTGTGTGCGATTTTCGGCGAACCTTCCCAATCTTATTACATATAGATTAACGGTTGCGAAATCTCCGAATCTCGCTCCCATCTTCAATTCCCGTACGTACTAGGATGTCGATCCTATTAGGTTGCAACAGTACGTATTTCCACCAATGCTATTCTTTATTAGCGTTGGCCACTGTAAGGTGCTTCGCCTAAAGTATCGGACCCACTGCCCAGACCCGTTAAAAAGACCCCCATGCCCTCCCGGACCCCGGTGCATGTTCTCCCCACTGGGGTGCCCCAGAATTTAGGCTTGAGATATCATCATTTGATGGAAATAGTGGGATGACTATCCCCTTTTCCAATTTATGAATAAGCAATTTGTGAGAAGCAGGGCATTCTCGGGCTTCCTTTTCGGATAGTAGTTGCACAAGCTAGGATCATTTTTCCAACGGTCAAGCATGATTGGACTCAATTTCTGCATAAAAGGCATGAAACAACATGTGATGATGCATGTATCACGACCTGAGGCTCCTTGCATACGAACAGCCAACCAAGCGACAACTGTTATCATGCATGCTGTTGGTAATCAAAGGTGGGATGCTGCTGGCCATTATGCCCAATCAATTGGCTGTATGACATTCACCTGCCGTCTTGAGTATCTTCTGTTCGTCATTAGCAAGGAATTATCTCGATAGAAAACATGTCTAGGCACGCAGTAATGTCCCAGTTTGACATGGATCATCGACAGCGTCGGATTTTAGACACTCCTTCCACAGTTTCCTGCTGTCATTTATCCGGAGGTTGAAACATAAATTGACTGAAGATATGAGCCGACCGTATTCTTTATCAAGTCAAATAGCCTATCTACATCTCTTATCTGCTCCCTCAAATCTCACACGCACAACGAGGGCTATCTCCTATTGCTAAAATGTTTCGACGTGTGGTGCAAACCTCTCCCAAGTTCCTGGTCCCTTGGAGGCCCATCTCTAGGGCTTATATTCACAAGGCTGCTAAGCTCCAGTCAGTGGCTCAGCAGACTGTCTCGTCAGCTCCCGAGACAGGGCCCGGTGATTTCTCCAAGCAAAAGCCGTTCGATCATGTCCCTTGGAAGGAACCTGTGTCAACCACAGGTACAGTGCGCTTCTTCGGAAAGACTACTGATAATCAGCCACACACGCTCAATTTCAAGAAGGGCGAAGAGTTACAAAGTAATCTAGGTAAGGGCGAAGAACTTGATGTCAAGATCACCGACCTACGAACCTACGAGCCTCAAGTGTCGCTGTCGTTCGAGGGTGTGGAGTGGGTTCACCATCCAACTATCCTCACGGAAGAGAAATTACTGGATCCCAACAAGGCTGAGATGGATGCCTTTGTTCGATCACAGTATTTTGACGAATGTGCAGCCTTGGTGAAGGAGAAGAGCGGCGCAGCCACAGCCATCGCCTACAACTATCGCCATCGCCGCATTGAAACTGTATAGTAACCTCTATACATGAAATTCACACACAACTAACCCTCCGTATAGGGCACAAATCTCTTCGATCCTCTCAATTTCTCAAACAAACCCCTCTCTACCATGCACATGGACAATGATGCCAAGACTGCGGAGGTGAATCTCCGCCGTGTGCTCGGTGATACAGAGGCCGAGCGATGGCTCTCTAAACACTGGGGCATCATCAATGTCTGGCGCCCTGTCGGTGTGACTGTTCGCCAGTGGCCCTTGGCGTTGGTTGACTCGACCACTTTCAGCCGTGGAGATGGGGCCACTACACCGATCTACACCAAAAACAACTACAAAAGTCACTTCACAGGCCTAACGTTTAACCCAGAATACAAATTCTATTACGTTAGCGACCTCACTACCGACGAGGCTCTCCTGTTTGTTGACTTTGACTCGCAACCCAAGGGTAACTTGATCGGAATGGCCCACGGGGCCTTTGAAGATCACAACGGGCCAGCGGACGCGCCCCTGCGACGATCAATTGAGGTTCGGTGTCTGGTGCTCTATGATGACTGAGGCTCCTAATGATCGGATTGTTTTGTTCAATATGCTTTCACGAAGTACGTATTTTCAATGAACATGAAGTTTTTTCTATACCTTGATATATTTATCTCCAACCCACGATCGCCGATCGGAACGGCCCGCATTTCCAGTTGTAAACTTCTAGATATCAAAAGAACACGCTATACTTTATGCAGTAAGTTAAGTAATAAATACGAGAGGCCATTATACTATTTAGAAGTAGCCCCCCGCCAACTTTTATAGCGCGGGCCAAAAGCAAAGATCAGCGCTTATATCACTAGTACGTATCATACTTCTACACAAAAGAGCCTAGATCTAAATCTACAAGACGATCAACGTGCAAGATACGAGGATCTCCAAGGCACCCAAACTTTGTTCGGATTCTTCAGAATGCCTCGGCCCTTAGCATTCTCTATTGTCTTGTTGGTAAGCACTTGCGTGCTGTGATGTAACACACTATAAGCGTGAATGCGGTATCTCGTCTATCATCTATGCGGCTATACAGCGGCAGATCACCCGCTAAGGCAAGCCACAGCCATGGCGGCCATGCAATAGGAAATAAAGCCGGCTAAACTAATGCGCGGGCTCGCAACTCCACATGCACGGCAAGCCGTGCCCACAATATTGCCTTTCGAACTAGAATAGCCAATCATTTTTCAGATATATGAGGCTAACCGTTGGGTGGTGTAACTATTACACCGGTTTACGGAGTACTATGGAAGAGATGGAAGCTGTCGAGTCTCTCAATTCATTCTGAATATATACGGAGTACTCCATATGTGTGTATAACATTGATGTATATGTATGTGTTGTGTGCCATGCAAATGCCAAGGAAATGACAGGCTGGGCCGACAATAGGGCATCAAAAGTCCGATCTTCGGCTCGGTTCGGCTCAGGTAGAATTGATACACAAACAACCAACAGCAGTTTCTTTGTTTCGGCCTCCTCTCTCCCCGCCGAGACCCCGGAATGCCAACGCTTAGCAGACCGGGGTGAAAATCACAATTTTATGTACTCCGTGGACGAAGCTGAGGCTCCAGATGACCGACCCTAGCCGACCCTAGCCGACCCTGTCGCTGGCTGGTGCCACGCTCAAGTTTTTCAAGTACGCGAGGGGGGTCGATAACGGGGGGGATTGCCATAGGCTGCATTTAGCCCTCTAGCTGATCGCGGAACGCAGTGTAGCGATCATTAGAAAGGAGCTTATTGGCCTTTTTTTTGGAACTAGTGTCTCTTGTAGGTTGACGTGCTAATTAATAACTTTGTTGCAATAACCTAGCCTTGCTAGGCCCTCTCTATATAGTGCTATTAGACTGGTTCAATTGGCTTTACAGGTCACTCACTGTTTGCCCTCCCCCCCCCTCTCTTCCCTCTACTATATGACTAATAGATACTGATTCTATGCTGCGTTCTGTGCTCTCTGACGTTTATTCGCTATAAAAGGCAGGGCGTAAGCTACGTATATATGTACACTAATGCTTGATAAGGGCGAGGTGGGATAAAGTGGAACATCGAGCAGCTGATCTCCCATCCTTTTATTCTCAGGAAAAAATGATTGTGCTACAGTAGGCAGCAACATTCAATAAAGGGGTAATAGTTTCGGTATTCAATAATATAAGCCGACTCTCAAGAAAGAAAAAATAAATGACACAGATAAGATACACTATTCGACAGGGAACAGTCATACGTAGCAGGAATCACGCCATGAATCTCATTGTTTAAATACATGTATTCATAATAGCGTCGCAAGAAAGAAGCAAGCAAACTAATTTCGACAAAGTAGCAATTCGTTCACCAAACGAAATAAATATCCACTCAGCTAAAGACAGACATTCCTGAAAGAGTGACTGCAAGGGGAGGGGGGGATCTATGACTTAAATACTTCAATGGGCGAAAATGAACTAGCCAGGTGTCTTTGCTTTCCTTTGCACTTTCTCGGGGCTGCCTTCGGCTTAGATGGATGCATTACCGCTTATGAAGGAAGGTGGGAATATTCTACCTCAAGTGTCTCCATCTGTACCTATAATTATTCAATAGCTTACTTTTTTCCAATGAATCAATCCTTTCTTTAACATGAAATTTTCTGAAGATTTTTTCGGATAACTTAACGCGGTTTATTTCCTTCAATTTGCATAATTATATCCGCACTCTTTTGTTATTCTTGCTATTGTCTGCTGCAGTCGCCAAAACTACCTACGGTTATTTTCGACTTCAAGAACCGGAGATTTTGGGTTGGATGATGTGAGGCGTCACAAGTTATTATATTTGTGCACAGATTGCCAGAATTAGTCACTGTTAATAAACACATAATTATGAGATACATGCGCTTAAAACCCCCTTTTGCCGCATATCACAGAATCTTATATTGTTTCACCTACATCAACATAGCCTGGATTATTTCCAGAAATATACTTGAGACTAACCTTTCGTTCGTTGCATTGGTAAATAATCTATTAGTGCGGAAAGTTTCAGTAGAACTCCAGTTACAAATCAATACATTTTCTGTAGGAAAGTACCAAAACACTTGGCCTTCCCTTGGACTTGGCATGGGCATGAGTCTACCACACCCTTCTCAATAACTTCAATCACTCAAAATAACATAAATTTTGTTATTTCTTTTGCATTACGTTCAATTTTATTGTCAGCCCACAGTCGAGTCCACATCGCTGATTTCGGATAATGAGTCAAACAGTCGGATTTGGTCGGTTGTGATCAGGGATTGAAGCCAGCTCAATCCGTACTGCACTAAAGACTGTTGCTCGAACTCTTCAACCATTCTCAAAGCTAGCTGGCAGGCCCACTCTCCATCTTCGAAGCTTCTAGGGAGCGGTATGATGGCCCATTGTAACCCAGCTCTCTTAGTCGCTTCCTTCAACAACTGCACACACTCTGCGCAAGGTAACCATGGACCTCCTCTGTACATATAAGAGCCATAACGCAGCGATTTAAAGCTCATGGGAACGATTCCTCCCATTGAAAAGGCTGCTGATAGAGGATGGCCCAATGATCCCAGTCCGCATACAGCAGAGATCCCATTTTCATGATTCCTGGCAGCTGTATCACTCCTCCAGTCTAGTATTTCATGAATAGCCATCGTAACTTTCGGCCCTATAAGCTCCTCAGATAGCAAGCATCGGCCATAGTGATAGCCTGTTAGACCTGTGGCACCGCCGCTGACAGTCCTCCATGACATTGCTGCTTCTATAGTAACTGAATTTGCTTTTCCAACGGCCTGTAGTGTACTAGCATCCAGTAGCACATTTAGACAACCTTGGCTAAGCTCCTGTGCGGAGCCTATGGCAAGGGCCACCATACGGAGGCGAACTTCATGCTCAGCCTCTGTAAAAGCGTAGTAGTCATCACATATGCTCAAATGAGATATGGTTCCAGCAAGAATTGCTTCTTTAATTGGCAGCCAAGCGCTCAGGACAAGAAAACAGGTAAGGGCCCCTGTTTCATAGCATTCAACGGCGAGTGGGCTGCCCCCGGGATAAAATGCTCGTGCACAAGGTTGCAGAGGCATGCTTCGTAAAAAGTTCTTCTTATCAACATGAGCGATGCTGGTCGAATCACCACTGTAGTGATTGGCGATGACTTTTTGACAGTCGGTGCGGGCAGCACTGATAATATCTGGACCGAACTCTTGCATCAACTTCCTATAGACGTCTGAACAAGACCTAGTCCAATTGCTTTCGCTCGCCGAGCCGAATCTTCCGGCAATTCAACCACGTTGTGACAGTATGCTATCACATCTTTCCAAGCCCCGTAGGCTGAAACTTTTGAGTTGTACTTGAGCACTTGCAGACCATTGTATATCAGCCTTTTGTATTCAAAGTCTGCGGCGCGGGGAGGTTTTTCTTCTTCGCCAACAAGTCCACATGTTGGCTGCTCCAGGTTCAGCTGCTTGATGGTATGTAGCATTGCAGATGTCATCTTCGTGGCCAGGTCTTGTAGCATTGCATGGAAGCGAGGTTTGGCCATTCTAACTTCTGGTTGAGAAGAACGGGATAAACAGATGAGTACAATTTCACTCAGTGGCCTCTTGTGTCGCTGATTTTGGTCAGGACATAACATGAAATATGGAATTTGTGTTTTTCTAGTCAAGGAAGAATGGACAGGAGACGGTTTCTATTACAAGCATTCATCATTTGAAGGCAAGAGACTTTCGGGTTAAATACATAATACCATCTACATATGATCTGAATTCAATACCCAGCTTGTTCATCAAAATCTATCAGTTTCATTCCATACCCAATGAAATGGAGGAACTATACATATTCAGTAGAACTGCGACACAAAAGGGAAAGCGCCATTCCTCTTGATCTATTACCATTACAGAAGAAGGCCTCGGAAAATATGAGTTCATTACTATGTTTCTCATTACTTCTTAACAAGTGAAATGCCCATAAAGAATTTGCTAGCTATAATAGACCTATCTTCTCAGAAGCACCAGGCTGCTCCTAATTCACAGAGTCTCCTAAAATGGAATGGTCTGCCGAGCTATTATTCTATTGCTTTGTTTTATACTAATTATTGTTTAGACAGTATAATCCGTATACAAGAACTTGGGTCTAGTTGTCACTATGTAGGCCTCACAAGGGAATCCCACAAGAAGGCTATTATTATCACAGAACCACGCACTGTTACAAACTATAACAACCAGCAAAAGTCTAAGAAACTTATAACATTATATTGTAAAAATCTAAAAAATATAAAAAAAAAGATCTAATTAATAATATTTTATATAATAAATATTTATAAAATTGTAAGGTTATTGGGTCTGGATAGACTTTAGCGTAGTTATAGGATCTTACTTAGTGTGAGGACCTGCATACTAATCTATTCTAATTAGCTGAGGATCCTGCAGATCCTTAGGTCTGGAAATAATCTTAATT
>JAXQGY010000076.1:0-13085 GCA_037040535.1 Talaromyces sp. P118-02
TTATTGACGGTATCCAGGGCTTCGTTATGCCCCCTGGACTCCCTAAGCCCGATAACGCCCCCCTAGACCCAGGGGGGCAAGCCCCAGGCCAGGTTGCCTCTATAGGCACTAATTTGGGTGACCCTGCTAGCATGGCACCGCCAGTGCCTCTAGAAGCCCCCGGGGCAGCCCCCTGGCGCAGTGGCGCCTTTATAAGCTAGGAACCCGATTTTAGTGACCTTCCAGCCGGCCTCGAGAGCGCTATCTCACTGTAAGGACCCCCCCAAATCCTAGAGAAGAGACTGTAAGAAAAGAGCCCTAAGAGCTAGGGACGTGCCCCAGCAAAAGCCCTATTTAATAATTCTTATAGAGATATAGAAGAGACGCTTTTAGGACATATAACTAGTATTAATAAGGCCATATTTATAGAACTTAACACTATAAAGGCCCATATAACCTCCCTACTTAAAGACTTTAAAAAGCGCCTAAGGGACCAACTAGACATTATAGAAGCCTAAATCACATCTTAATTAACAACCTAGAACCGTTCTAATGTCTTAAACTAGACCTTAGAGCCTTTAATACCCAAGGATAGCCGCTAAGACTGCTAACAAGCCCATACTACCCATAAGATATCGTCGAACAAGGTCGCGCACGGCCCCACCACTAACCCGAATAGGCATACTAAATCCATAGAGCCGCGCAAAGCCTTATCTCTGATATTAAAACAACCACTACTGATAAAGCCCGCACCTTAGACTACTTTAGGTACCACTAAGGCATCTTAGTAGGTGGATATAGCGGCTAATAACATCTATAAATAGTAAATTGTTACTAAGAAGTAATAGACCGCCCTTAAGCCGCTCCCTAAAATATAAGCCTATCTAGAAAATATAAAACTAATTCACATTAATAATAAAAAAGACCGCTGGCTTATCTTTAGATATTAGAATAGAAGGACTGTCCCTAAAGATGCCTAATAAGACATGATTTTATATCTAAACTATTATCTAGCCTAGGCAGGCTTCCTAACCTTTATTAGGATAGCCAATACTAATTATACTAACTTAAGCGCTATCTCAATGCTTATAAAGCCTAGAATCACTATTAAGACACTTCTTTTAGTCTATTAAGACTCCCTAATAGTTACTTACCGCTAGACTGACCCTATAGTAATTTTAGTAAAACTAAACCTGTAATAACACAAGTTTAAAATATATATAATACTAGTAGCCTACTATAGCATCTCTAGCCTCAGGCTTGTTCTAATCTATAAAGAAATTAAATTAAACAGTATTTACATCCTAATAAAAGACTCTATATAGATTAAACCACTAGCAACTATCTAGGCCACCGGCCAACAGACTTCTACTATTATTATAATAATAAGAAACCTAAAAGATGTCTAAAGCTTACTACCTTAAAGCATTCACTTTAAAGATAATAAGTATAAAGTGACTTCTTATTACAATATCAATAAAAACTTAGTTTACACTCAGTGCTATAGTATTAGCTACTATAGCTATAAAGTTTATAATAACTATCTAGAGCTTTATTTAGTATATATTAGTCTCTATAAAATCTAAAACTATATCTATAATATATAAGACTATACCACTAAACTATACTACCTATATCTACATATATCTATTAAATATACTAACTATAATAAGAAACACTAAGCTAATTCTCCAAGCTATTCTAAGCTTAGGAAAGTGTATAGACGCCCCTATAAGCGGTTCCTAGTTATTAAGGTTATTATACCCGCTTCTATCCGCGAATACAAAGTCTAAGATGGTATAATCAATAAGAACTCACTCCCTGTAGGCCCTGCAAGCCCTAAAGCTTCCTTTAAAAATCAGAGACAAGAACTGGATGATGAGGCTATAGCAGAGGCTTTAGCAACTGACTTACTGACTTCCTTTATATCCTATTCGTTTTTATGTCTCTAATCAGTGCTTAGAGTAGCTTCTAATAATATTAATTATTTAGTATAATTGTAGCCGCAGCTATCCTATTATTTTAGAGGTTCTAGAGATAAGGATTAAATAGTAAATAAGTATTATATATCTATAAGAGCCTATAGTTTAATATAATTTCTTTTATTTAGACTATATATTTTACTAATCTAGAGAAGAAAGAAAAACTTAATAGATACTTATAACAGTTTATAAGGATCTTATAAATACTATTAAAATTAAAAACTATACTAATTTAGTAGATTTACTCTATATCTAAGTCCTAGATATATAAGAATTTTTTAAGATTAATAAATAAGTGTCCTGACACATCTAAATAGTCAACTATTATAACATATAGATAGAGGTAGGTCTTATATAGTAAGATACCTCACCTAGACATTAACAGATAATTAAAAACGCCAATTAGAACCGTCTTATAGTGGATAGATACTTATTAATAGATAATTTTAATACCTATAGCTTAATATAGAACGCCTTAGCTTCTAGGTAGATTAATATCAAACCCCTAGAACAGCTTATTAACTAGTACTCTCTATTTATTAATAATAAGTCTAGAAAGATCACCCATTATAAAGAATCTCCTAGGATATTAATTATCGACTTAACACTATCCTCACTAGCTTTAAGACTACTATAGACCTAGGAAATTAACTAAGATAGGCTTACAATATTGGACTATAAGCTTATCATCTTAGCTTAGGAAACCCTGGAAGCTCCCACTCCAGAGGGCATCTTTAAGAAGGTAACTAGATGGCAAATCAACGCTTTATAAGCCGATAAGGAAATTCTTAAACTAGCTACTACAGCCTAAGCCTTAGAGACCACTAACTATCTAATCTTTAGCGATAACTACACTAAGATAAGCCTAGAAGACAAAGCTAAATAGATATAAGCTACTTTAACTAGCGTACTCAATAAATATACTAAACTAGTAAAGCTTTATACCCACTCTAAATATTAATAGCAGCTTAAGCTGCAACATGCCTAAAGTTTATAGATTTTAATCCATAAATAGTAGCAAGCCTAGGCTTATATTAGAACTACTATTAAGATTATTAAAGTCAATTACTACTAGTAAATAAAAAACACTAAGCGTATCTATTAGAAATCTTTCTTAAAGAGCACCTAAGACTTCTTAGATAATCTTAATAAATACTAGCAAGCTCTGTGATATATTAAACCACCTAGAAACACCACTACACTAGTATTATATAGAACTAATCTAGAGATAAGTCTAGCTACTTCTTTTAGTAAAAAAAAAGCCTTAATTTAGAAATTAGTATTTTCTAACACTCCCTAGAGCTATACTCTAAAAAAATAGCTTAATAGGCTTGTCTATACATTTATAATACTAGAGTGAGTATAATAAACACTATTTAATTAAAATA
This sequence comes from Talaromyces sp. P118-02, assembly GCA_037040535.1. Classification (NCBI taxonomy): domain Eukaryota; kingdom Fungi; phylum Ascomycota; class Eurotiomycetes; order Eurotiales; family Trichocomaceae; genus Talaromyces; species Talaromyces sp. P118-02. Next base: position 3,350 of record JAXQGY010000076.1, read on the forward strand.
TCAAAAAAGCTTTAAAAAAAGATAGACTTAACTTTAAAATTTATTAGCTATTTTAGATACTAAATTCTTTCTAAATTATAATATTAGCTAGGCAGTGCTTCTACTTAAGATTCTACTCTAAGATCTAGAAAACCGCTAAGGGTATCTTATTTAAGAAGTCTAGAAAATCTAATTATTCCTAGATTAAGGCCTAGCGCATTATAAGCTTGCTAAGCTACCTAGATAAAATAATTAAAAAGCTTATTATAAGGCTTATAGTAGACTGATATAAGGCCTAGAGTATTTTATATCTAGACTAAATAGGCTTTAGATGTAGTTATAGTACTATTAATACAGTAGCCTATTTAATATAAATAATACACTAAAGCTAAACTAAAAAGCGCCTAATAGGCGCCGTCTTTATTAATATTATAAAGATATTTAATTATATTAATCTTTATAAATTTACTAAGACTATAGAAGCTATAAACATTAATAATAATTTTATAAAATAGACCTTATCCTTTTTTATAAATAGATAGATTAGTCTTATAATTAATAATTAGAAAGCTAATATACACTCTATTGTTTTAGACTTATTCTAAGACTTACTAGTCTTTCTAATCCTATTTCTTCTCTATATATTAGAGATATTCTAAACTATAAAATACTAAATTCTAAGCATAAAAATTATTTTCTATATAGACAATTTAGACTTTATTACCTAAGAAAGCTTAGTAAATAAAATATACCGCTAACTAGAAGTAATAACTAAAACTACTATTAATTAAAAACATGCTAATAGTATTAAATTTAATCCTAAAAAAACTAAAGCTATTTTATTTATTAAAAGAACTAGTAGAGAGCTTAAAAACTAAATCTACTAAACTTAGATATTAATAGCTAATACCTTAATAGCGTTCTATCTAGAGATTATTAAATAATTAGAGATACTTTTAGATCCAAAGCTTATATTTAGAGACTACTATAGAAACTATCTACAGAAAGACTAAAGCACTAAAAAACACGTATAGGCTTTATATAAAGCCTAAAGCCTTCTTTTAGACTTAATATAGTGAATTTAGAAAGCTATTATCTAGATAGTAACCTTATATAGAGTAGAGCTTTAATAATAAAATTAAAAAAACTGTTTAGAGAATATATAAACCCTAATTAATAATTAAACTCAGATAATAACAAGTATACTTTATACTATCCTATTAAAATTATTATTTAAAGAAGTAGCTCTAGAACTAGCTAAAGCTTTACTAAACATTAAATAGTATTAGTATACTATTAAGCTACTTAGACTTCCTTTAGATCATCTTATAATAGCAGTACTCTTTATAAGTCTATAGAAAGGCAATACCCACATATAGCCTAGAAAATAACTACTTAAAAACTAGATTTGGATAATATTAACCTATAGAGGTCTTTAGATATTAAGCATAGACCTAGTATACTAGATATAAGAATCTATAGCTACTAACCCTTCTAGGGGCTTCAAACGAACCTTAGACTATATTAATATACTTATCTTACTAGATTTCAGAATAGCAGACCTAGAAATAGCTATATAATAGACTACTAACCCTCTAAAAGCTTTAGAGGGCACTAATTTATATTTAAACGATTTTAAGCTTAATAATAAGCGAATTAGCGCTATTATAATTTATAAACTACTAATTAGATTTTAAAAATTATACCTAGCACTACTAAGTGCTAATTTTAAGATATTTAATACTAAATTAATAAGCATTGTCAAAGCCCTAGAATAGACACTGATAGACAACCTTCTAAGGCTGATTAAAGTGTTTTTAGACGCTTAGACTGCTATAAGCCACCTATAACGTACTAAACTAGATCTAAAATAAACCTTAGCACTTAGAGCACACTCCCTAGCTAGATAATTATAGGCCACTAGTTATAAAGTCTTTATATACTAAGTTCTAGACTATAAGAATATTCTTAATAATAAAGAAACTAATAAAGCTACTAAAAAGGCTATTAAGAGACTATTAACTAGTAAATACTTAGATATCTTACTTATACACATCTAATATATTTATACTAAAGCTTCTAAGGCCTCCAGGGCTAACTAGCTTATTAAACAACTTATAAAGTGTGCTTAAAGACTAGACTACCAGACCTATATACTCCCTAAAGGTTAGAAACTTAATCTAGTAGCTGCGGGTATCTATAAACACCTAACACAACAGTACTACCAGTTCAAGACTAGCTATACCCTAATTAGTACCTTTTTATACCAAATTAAGACCTAAGACTTCTTAGTATATTTAGAGTACTCTAGAAGCAATAAAACAGTTAAGTACCTACTTATAGAATACCACTAGTAGCATCACTAGCAAAAGAAGCTACTAGAGGCTCTCACTGAAGCCGGGGTAAAGAAACTATAGATTAATAAAATATACCCTAAAACACACTTATTAAAAGATCTTAAAGCTACTAAAACGCTTCTAGTGTTTATAACGGCTATTAAAAAGTAAGAGGATACTAGACAGACTAAAGAACAGACTTATAGAATAGACAATTAGAGTATAAAGACTCTAGAAAAAGACAATTATAAAAGAGATAGATAGCAAGATTAAGCTACCCGCTATTAATAGCGAAGCCCTAATATTATTAACTATAAAGAGGGGGTTATAGGCACGCCACTCACTATAAGCCCCCAAATCGCCCTACACATATAAACAGATTAAGACAAGGAAAATACCAAATATTTATTATATTTTTAAATAGATTAGCAAGCTTATAGGGACCCTTATAGAGGCTTCCCCCTATAAGCCCTTATAAGCTCAGTTAGACCCGCTGTCCATCATAGCCTATAGGCTGGATACAGACGTTAAATATGATTAAATAATAATAATAATAATAATAATAAAAATTAATTAAGTATCTAAATTACTCTAAAAAGATTTAAACATTATTATTATTATTATTATTTAATCATATTTAACATCCGTATCCAGCCTATAGGCTATGACGGACAGTGGTTCTAACTAGGCTTATAAGGGCTTCTAGAAGGGAGTCTTTATAAGGGTCTCTATAAACTTACTAATCTATCTAAAAATATAATAAATATCTAGCATTTTTCTTATTCTAATTCGCTTATATACATAGAGCAATTTGAGGGTTTATAGTGAGTAGTATGTCTACTACTCTCTCTTTATAGCTAATAATAATAGGGCTTTGCTACTAATAGCGGGCAGTTTAACCCTATTATCTATCTTTTTTATGATTGTTTTTCTCTAGGGCCTTTATACTCTAATTATTTATTCTATAAGCCTATTCCTTAGTCTATTTAGTATTCTTTTACTCTTTAATAGCTACTATAAACGCTAAGAGCACTTTAGTGGTCTTAAGCTCTTCTAATAGGTATACCTTAAGGTATATTTTATTAGTCTACAGCTTTTTAACCCTAGCCTTAGCGAGGGCCTTCAGTAGTGTTTCCTGCTAGCGATGTTATTAATAATAGTTAATAAATAAGTGCTTTATCGTCTTATTACCTTTAAAGTATTCTAAGTATGCTAATAAGTCTTAGGTCTTAATTTAATATAAAAAAATGCTAATAGGGATATAGCTAATTTTAAATTAGTAGTATTGTTATATTAAATGTTTAAAGATATCTATAACTACTAGATTAAGCTTTTAATTCTTTAGAGAGTTATAAGCTTAATAGTCTAGCTATTAGATACGCTTTATAAGCTATTTAATAAGCTAATTAGCTTTAGAGACTCTAGAAGCTTTAGTATAAGTATACTAAATATAAATAAACAAGATATCTGAGTATTTATTAATTAATAGCTTTTCTATGACTTTTTTTGCGGCTTTATTAGCTTCTTTATTGCTAAGAACACTTTTATGGCTTAGAACCTAGCTTATAAAGATTCTATAACTAGTAGTCTATAGCTGTCTAGCTAAAGAGTATACTCTAAGCGCTAGGATTTATTCTAGATCTAGTTAAGTATATTATAAGTAATTTATAGTAGCCTAAATATTTATAAATATTTTAATTAACTTTAGAAAGTTGTTTGTAAGTATCTACTTTAGGATTTTAATTATACTTATTAATTTAGTATTAAATACTTTAAAGCTAGCGTCTAATAGTATTAGATATAATTTCTAAGATCTAGTTAATAATTTATATACTACAGTAGTGTTAATTTACTTATTATTAAGTCTAGAACTATTTAAGTATAGATTAATGTCTTTTAAAGCTTCTAGTAGATTGGTAGTCTATTATATAGCTGTTTTTAAATCTACTACCTTAAAATTAAATAAAATAGATTTATTAGTATACTTTAATATCTATTTAAAGTCTTTAGATAGATTAGTAGCTATAGATTCTTATATCTAGTATACTAGGTCTAAGCCTAGTATCTAGAGACTTCTATAGGTTAGTATTGTCTAGGCTTAGTTCTTAAGTAGCTATTCTTTAGACTATATATAGTTATTGCTCTTCTATAGACTTATAGAGAGTATCTCTATTATTAAATAGTTTAAAGGAAGTCTAAATAGTCTAATAGCGTATTAATACTATTTAATATTTAATAAAGCTTTAGCTAGTTTCAAGGCTACTTTCTTAATTAATAGTTTTAATAGAATAATATATAATATACTAGTTATTATTTAAGTCTAGCTATTAATTAGAGCTTATATATTTTTTAAGTAGTCTTTTTAATCTTATTACTAAAGCTCTACTTTATATAAGGTTACTATCTAGATAGTGGCTTTTTAGATTTGTTATACTAAGCCTAGGAGAAGGCTTTAGGTTTTATATAAAATCTATATGTGTTTCTTAGTGCTTTAGCTTTTTTATAGATAGTCTTTATAGTAGTTTCTAAGTATGAGCTTTAGGTCTAAAAGTATTTCTAACTATTTAGTAGTTTCTAGGTAGAATATTATTAAGATACTAGCTATTAATATTTAAATTTAATAGATTTAGTCTTTAAGCTTTTTATTAGTTTTTTTAATAAATAAAATAGCTTTAGTCTTTTTAGAATTAAATTTAACGCTATTAATATGTTCTTAATTAATAATAGTTTTAACTACTGTTTTTAGTTAGTGATATATTTTATCTATTAAGCTTTTCTAGATAATAAAGCCTAAATTGTCTATATAGAAGATAATCTTTATACTTAGAACTTAGTATTCTATAGTCTAAAATATCTTTAATATATAAAGAAAAAATAGGATTAAGAAGACTAATGAGTCTTAGAGTAAGCCTAAAGTGATAAAGTATATATTAGCTTTCTAACTATTAATTATAAAACTAATCTATCTATCTATAAAAAAAGATAGGGTCTATTTTATAAGATTATTATTAATATTTATAGTCTCTATAGTTTTAATAAGCTTATAAAAGTTAATATAGTTAAATATCTTTATAATATTAATAAAGATAGCGTCTATTAGATATTTTTTAGTCTAGTCTTAGTGTACTATTTGTACTAAATAGGTTACTATATTAATAGCATTATAGCTATATCTAGAGCCTATTTAGTCTAGATATAAGATACTCTAGGTCTTATATTAGTCTGTTATAAGCTCTATAGTAAGCTTCTTAATAATTTTATCTAGATAGCTTAGTAGGCTTATCATCTATTAAGCCTTAATATAGGTATAATTAATTTTACTAGGCTTTTTAAGTAATATACTTTTAGTGATCTTCTAAGTCTTAGAGTAGATATTTAGATAAAAGCACTGTCTAGCTAATACTATAATTTAAAGAGAATTTAATATTTAAAGTAGCTTATAGATTTTAAAAATAAGCTTATTAGTATTTAGAGTTTTTTTAATACTTTAACTAAATAGCGCCTACTGCACCCGCTTTAATGTTATAAATATATAGATAAGCCTACCAGGCTATTCCTTTAGAAAGCTGCTCTAAGGAGTATTAAAAAATATAAATTATTAAATTAAGACTTTTTTTTTACTAAAAAAAGTAACTAGGTTTACTTCTAGATTAGTTCTATATAATACTAGTATAGTAGTATTTCTAAGTAGTTTAATATATCACAAAGCTTATTAATATCTATTAAAATTATTTAAAAAGTCCTAAATACTTTTTAAAAAAGATTTTTAGTAGATATACTTAGCATTCTTTATTTACTAGTAGTAATTAGCTTTAATAGTTTTAAAGATAATCCTATTATAAGTCTAGGCTTACTACTATTTATAAGCTAAAGTCTATAAGCTTTAAATATACTATAATTTAAATTATTACTAATATTTAAAATAGATATAAAATTTTATCAGTTTAATATACTTATCAAATATACTAATTAAAATAGCTTATATCTATTTAGTTTTATCTTCTAGACTTACTTTAGTATAGTTATTACTAAAAATTAAATAGTTAGCAGCTTCTAAGGCCTAGGCTATAATAGCTAGTTTAAAGATTTTTTCATTAGCTTGTAGAGCATTAATACATTATCTAGTTATCTTCTTAAAAGTATCTCTTAGAATAGGAGCTTTTAAGACTTCCTAGGCTAAGACAATAAATTTATAATCTAATATTATAGATTTATCTTAATCAATTTTCTAGGCCTATAGTGGCTTTAAAACTAGTAAAAATAGTATTAAGTTAATAATTAACACCCTAAGAGATTTTTTATAATAAATAGCCTCTTTAGACTTATTATTAATAAATAGAGAGTACTAATTAATAAGCTACTTTAAAGACTTAATATTAATCTATTTAAAAGTTAGAACATTTTATATTAAGCTATAAATATTAAAATTATATACTAATAAATATCTATTTACTATAAAATAATTCTAATTAGTATTTTTAATTATCTATTAACACTTAGATAAAACATCCTGCTATATAAAGTCTACTTCTATCTATACATTATAATAGTTAACTATTTAGATGTGTTAAAACACTTATTTACTAATTTTAGAGAATTTTTATATATCTAAAGCTTAGATATAGAGTAGATTTACTAAATTAGTATAGTTTTTAATTTTAATAATATCTATAAAATCTTTATAGACTGCTATAAACATCTATTAAATTTTTTTTTTTTTTTAAGCTAGTAAAATATATAGTTTAGATAAGAGAAATTATAATAAATTATAGACTTTTATAGATATATAATATTTATTTACTATTTAATCTCTATCTTTAAAGTCTCTATAATGGCAGAGTAGCTGCAGCTATAATTATACTAAATAATTAGTATTATTAGAGACTACTTTAGACATTAATTAAAGGTATAGTAATGAATAAAGTACTAAAGAGATTAGTAAATTAGCTGCTAATATTTCTACTATAGCCTTATTATTAATGTCTTATCTTTTATTCTTAGAGATAGCTTTTAGACTTATAAGACCTGTAGGGAATAAGTTTTTATTAATTATACTATCTTAGGTTTTATATTTATAGATAGAAGCGGGTATAATAATCTTAATAGTTAGAAACTATTTATAGAAATATCTATATATTTCTCTAAACTTAGAGTAGTTTAGGAAATTAGTCTAGTATTTTTTACTATAGTTAGTATATTTAATAGATATATACGGGTATAGATAGTATAACTTAATAGTATAGTCTTATATATTATAAATATAGTTTTAAACTTTATAGAGATTAGTATATATTAAATAGAGCTCTAGATAGTTACTATAAATTTTATAAGTTTAATAGCTAATATTATAGTACTAGATATAAATTAAGTCTTTACTAATATTATAATAAGAAATTACTTTATATTTATTACTTTTAAAATAAATATTTTAAGATAATAAATTTTAAATATCCTCTAGACTTCTTACTATTATAATAATAGTAAAAGCTTATTAGCTAATAGTCTAGATAGTCGCTAGCAACTTAATCTATATAAAGTTTTTTATTAGGATACAAGCACTACTTAATTTAATTTCTTTATAGATAAGAGTAAGTCTAGAGTTAAAGACACTATAGTGTATTATTAATATTATATATATCTTAAGTTTATACTATTATAAGTTTAGTTTTACTAAGATAACTATAAGGTTAGTCTGGTAATAAGTAGCTATTAGAGGATTTTAATAGACTAAAAGAAGTACTCTAGCAGTAATTCTAAGTTTTATAAGTACTGAGATAGCGTCTAAGTCAGTATAATTAGTATTAGTTACTCTAGCAAAAGCTAGGAAGTCTGTCTAGGCTAGATAATAGTTTAAATATAAAATTATATCTTATTAAATATTTTTAAAAATAATTCTCTTATTCTAACACTTAAAAATAAGCTAGTAGTCTTTCTTATTATTAGTATAAATTAGTTTTATATTCTTTAGATAGACTTATACCTTAAAAAGCAGCTTAAAAGTAGTCTATTGCTTCTTAATAATGGTTTACTACTTGTGGGTATTATTAGCTATTATATCTACTTACTAAAGTGCTCTAATAGTATCTAGAGTAGCCTAGGGCGCAGGCTTTATTGGTAGTGGTCATTTTGATATTAAGAATAAGGTTTTATGTAGCTCTACAGACTTAATATATCTGTTTAGGTTAGTGGCGAGGCTATACGCGACTTTATTTGATAATATCCCGTAGATAGTATAGGCTTATTAGCGGCCTTAGCGGCTATCTTCAGACGTTAAAGGCTTTAGGGGCTGGTTTAAAGTATTAAAGTAATTTTAGACTATCAATTAAGATGCGATTTAAGTTTCTATAATGTCTAGTTATATCCTAAGATAGTGTTCGAAGTCCTTAACTAGGGAGATTATATAGGTCTTTATAGTGTTAAGCTTTATAAATATAGCTCTATTAGTACTAACTATATACTCTAAAAGTGCCTTTTCTATATTCTTATAAGCACTATTAAATAGGGTCTTTGTTGGGATATATTCTTAGTTTTTAGGGCTTTTATTTTATAGTCTTTTTCTAGAGGCTTTTAGAAATCTTTATAGTAGGATAGTACTTTTAAGACTAGCTAAGAGATTATTAAAGTTAGACTTTATATCTAAAAAAGCGTTTCTATATTAAGAAACCATTCTAAGGGCTTTTAGAGGTGTTAGTAACTCTATATTGATAGAGTCACTTAAATTGATATCTATAGAGGTAGCCTAGCCTGGGGCTTGCTTTTTTAGGTCTAGAGGGGCGTTGTCGGGCTTAGAGAGTCTAGGGGGCATAATGAAGCCTTAGATACCGTCAATAAGCGTTAAATTTCAATAAGTCAGATTCTGATTCTCCCAGGGTTTTTTTTAGATTTAAACATTTCACTAAAAAGAAATTTAAAGAAGATATAATTAAACTTATTATTAACTAATAATAGATATTTCTAAATAATAGTAGTAATCATCTTATTTAATTTTTATTATTTAATCTTTTATTTTTATTTCTTCTTCTCTTTCTTTTCTAATTACTCTAATTTCTCTATCTCTTTTATATCTCTTGCTATAAAATCATTAATATATTTATAAAAAAGATTATTTTATTTTTCTAGATACTCTATCTTTATTATTAATTAAATAAATTTTAACTAAGTATCTTTTTACTAAGTCTAAATTTAATTTTAAACTATAATTAGCTTCTTTTATTTCCTATTAAAAAGTATAATTAAAGATTTAATATATTTTTAATTTAAATAAGTATACTTACTATAACAAAAAAAATTAAAATATTTAATATAAAATTTATTAAGCTAAGTATAATAAATATAAAAAATAATTATTTTAAAATCTTTCTCTATAAGGTGATAAGCTAATTTATTTTTATAAATATCTAGAATTTCCTGTACGGAAATGA